>NW_004624811.1:10889330-10964527 GCF_000247695.1 Heterocephalus glaber
GAAGGGAGGGCAGGGGAATGGGGAAAAAATAAGAACCAAGATACATCATGTAAAGGTACAAAATCCCAATGATGAATGTAACTGTATTGTATACCTAAAATATACCACCAATAAACTTAATGAAAAAAAAAGAAAGAAAGAGAAAGAGGCTGGAGATGTGTAGCTCAGTGGCACAGCACTTGCCTAGCTAACTTCTAGCTATAAAATAAAAAACTTTTCAAACTGAAAAATAAATAAATAAATGGTGCTGGAAAAACTGGCTTTCCACATGCCAAATATTGAAACCAGACCCATGTCTTTCACCATGCACTAACCTAAAAGTCAAAATTGATTAAAAAGCTAAACAGCAAAACCAAAACACTAAATCTGCTTGAAGAGAGAATAGGTAGAATGATTGAAGGCACAGGAGTAGGAAAACACTTCATGAACAAAACCCAGACTGCACAGGAAATACTACAAAGAATTCACAACTGGAGCCTCATCTTACTAAAAAGCTTTTGCACAGCAAGAGAAACCACCAACAGAATGAAAAGACAACTCACAGAGTGGGAAAAAGTTTCTACCAGCTGTTCTGATGAAGTACTATTATCTAGAATATATAAAGAACTAAAAAAAAAAAAATCAGATCCCCATTTTAAAGACCTAATGCAAAAATGAGCATCCAAACTAAAGATACTTCTCAGATGAAGAATTAGAAATGACAAGTAAATATATGAAAAAATGCTCAAAATCACTGGTTATTTGTGAAATGCAAATTAAACAATGCTGAGATTCCACCTCGCTCCAGAAAGAATGGCTGCTATCAAGAAATCAACCAATAACAAATGCTGGCAGAGGTGGGAGTATAGAGAACAAATGCTGTTGGTGGGCGTGTAGACTGGTACAATCACTGTGGAAATCAGTGCGGAGATTTCTTAAAAACTGAAACTAGAGGTTCCATTTGACCCCCTTATATATACCTCTTCTTGGTATCTTCCCAAAAGAATTAAAAGCATCATACAACAGTGATACATGCATACCCATGTTCACGTGGCAGTTTGTAATAGCTAAATCTTGGAAACAGGCCATGTGCCCATAAACAAACAATGGATAAAGATGTGGGTTTTTTATACAATGGAGTACTACTCTGCCATAAAGAAGGAGGAGCTTCCCACTTATAGCTAAATGGATGGACCTTGAGACCATACTCCTATGTGAAATAAATCAGACACACATGTTTAAATACCACATTGCTTCTCTGGCGTGAGAAACTGAAAGTGGAAATAAGGACTGAGATGTATAATGGATGTCTGGAAATGGGCAGAAAGTGTTCAATGGGAAGGGGAACAAGGGAGGAGGAGGGAGAAAGGAAGGAAGGACCAAGAAAAAGATGAAAACAGAAGGAAGAAGTGGAAACAAAGCTTCTGTACATAGGGAGGGGAGGGGGCTTAAGAGGAGAAGGGTATAAAATAAAAGAAAATTTATTTTTAAAAAAGATCATCTTGCTTATAATCCTCATTAAAACCACTTAGCAGACATTATCCCATTTTCAAGTTGGAAGAGAGAGACACGTCTATTTTCTGTTGGGAGTAAACACTGCCTGAGCATATAAGGAGAAGAAGAGAATTATTTTTTTCAGTGGAAATCACCAAAGGCAGCATACCACTTTCATCATGAAGATTTCCTACAATAATAATTTTCTCTTATGAAACACCTTAAATGGAAAGATTTTAATTTCACTGTAATCTAGACTTAAAGCTGGCAGAGGAAATGGGCAGTGAGACTGAGCTGTAAAGACCACACCGCTCTCTCCAGCCCCACCTCTCAGATCCTCTCTGCAAAGAGGCCTGTGACTTCCCAGCCTGAGCAGACTCCTCCCCTGCTCACAGTCTGTCACACACAAATTTCTTCTCTGCACTTGTCAGTTTTTGAAAATTACCTGCCTTATTTATTTACATGCTCATACTCTCTAACTCTCCATACTCTGTGCCCCAGAAGCACCACTGGGAAAAATCCACTCACTGGGAGCCTCATGGGAACGCAGGATTGCTGTGCCCACGCCCTGACACCAAGAGGTGGATTGAGGCCCCGCCCTGATCATGCCATAAAAGGTACTCCAGCCGGGGATTTAGCTCAGTGGTTTCGCCACCTGCTGTGCAAGCACAAGGACCCGAGTTTGATGCCCAGTACCAAAATAAATAAATAAATAAAATAAATTTAAAAAATAAAAGGTACTCCATGAGGATTTGCCGCTGCATTCATGGCCAATCCTAGAAACTCACATCTTTTCGGGTCTTGTGTTCCGCAGCCTGAATCCTCTGATCCATTTCCTCTTCCCACTCGCTCAGCTGTATAGCTGCCTTGTCCTGGGCTCTGAAATTTGAAAGGAGGCATAGCTTTTCATTGTGTACCTAGACTAGAAACAGGAAGAGAAACTTTCTCTAAACTCTGTATTTTACAAATGAGAACACACACACACATTTCTCATCCCTTTCATGTAATAAGATTGGCAATTCAATCATTTGGGTATAAAATAACATCAAAAATAGATATTATAAAGGAAATAAATTAGATTGAGTGATCTTAAACTGTGTCAAAGAATAGTTAAAATTGCCAAATCACTGGGAGATTCTCAATAAATTCTGAAACTCTTGTTTGCTATCAAAAGTAAGTTACAAATCTAGCCTGCAGAAAAGAACTCTGCCGAAAAGGTGGTTAAATATAATTTTAAAATTCTATGATGTGAAATTCACAATCCTATATGGTAAAGAGAAAAAAAGAGATTTCAGCAATTATTTCTAATCATTTTCCAAAAGTGTAGTTACCTTTTAGAAAATTTGTTTCTTTTGTTAATATAATTAGTAAATCACACCTCTATGGAAGGAAGGAGGAGGGAGGATGGGAGGAGAAAGGAAGAGGATAAAAAGATTTAAGGTGTGTTGTTATGTACATGTATCAACTCCCCACAATGAATGCAGTCATTATGTATTGCAAACATGTGCTAGTACAAAAAATAAAAACATAAGAAAAGAGCCTGGAGAAGGGGGAAGAAAAGTTAGAAATAGAAAAATTGGTAAGAGGCATTTCAGTTATTTTACTTCACTAGCAACTGTCTGTGAAACTTCAACCATCATAAAGTGAGGGATATCCCAAGACAGAGAAGATGTATTTTTCCTTTCTTCTCTATGAGCTTCATGTCCAACTATCTAACTTTTCACCTGAACAGGTCTTGCCTACCAACTCTACTAGAAGTGACCTGATAGCAGCCACCACAAGGTTCAGAGTCGACCAACCCCTTGTACCAATGACAACTCACTGTTAATACAAGTAGATGGCAGGCCTTAAATATAGGGCCTCCCATCTCCTAGTTTGATGGGCCTCTGCTGCTTCTGCCATCCTATCTTTCAACTTACTCTTTCACAGCACAATTTGGGTATATGAGTTTGTCTGCTACATAAAACTTCAAACAAATAATGTGAGGGAGGAGATTTCAAAGTAAAATTTTGAGTACCATCACTATTTTCTGCTCCTGTTTACTTCCTACTTATTAGTTACCCAAGATATCTTGTCAACCAATTTTGGAAAGTTAGCTAGTTTCCGTTTATAAATAGCTGCTATTTGAAGTCTAGAACTTATGTATCTACAAAGCAACATTTTTGTTGTTAAATCTGAGACTATTAAAAAAATGGCTATACATCCTTTCTTTCTTCATTGTGATCATTTTTTCTAGTTATTCTTTTAGATATTCAGTTCCAAACAACTGGGATTGATCCTGAACGCTTTCTGTGCTTCTCACTTCTAAGCAACACTGTGTGTGTGTATGTGTGTAAATCAACAACACAATGCTTGCCAAAAATTGCTAATTCCTAGCAAAATATCTAGTGAGCTATGACTGTCTATCGTCACCTAGTCCAAGACTCTTTCCAGGACAGTGGGTTTACAGTGCAGTGTGAAAATCTGATAGTCTCCCTCAAGCAAAGGCAAATGAGCAGGAATGGTCCTTGTCTAGGAATGCAAGAGATGGTCCACTGTCTAGGACTATAAGAAGTGTTTAAACTTCAGTGAGGACTCTAATAACAAAAGAAAGAAAGCCCCTTAGGAGACCCCAGGCTCAGGAGAGACAGCCTGGCTCTGGGTCCCCCAAGAGAGCACAGAAAGGGAAGTGGAGACAGACACCAACACAGAGCAATATAAAGTGATAAATCCACTCCACTGTAACGAGTAAACTGGCTGGCAATGAGAGCATAAAGAACACCATTTGTTTTTTTCTTCCCTTGTAGGTTTACTAACACAGACAGTTCTTACAAGCCATAGCTTGCTTACATAGACATCTTACTGTTTTTAACAACCACTTAGACCAAAAGAAGAATTTATATGTGCTACAATCTGGAGTATGAAAGTGAGAGAGACAAACAGACCCAGGGACAGGTGTCTTTGTGTGGATGTGCACATGTTCACTTGTGCATGTGCCTATGTCCATCTGTCTAACAGCCATCCAGTGAACACTCTGAAGAATCAGCATGTGTGCCTGCATGTCATACTTCAAAGGAGGCCAACTAAGTAGTCCACACCCAAGAACTCCCTACAGAATTTGGAGTTCTGAGGACTATCTCTTAGAAGCCCCCTAGAAAGCAAACTTAAGGACAACAGGTACTGAAAATGTCCATATGAAACCCCTATGAATATTTCAACTCTTGACTCCAGGACTACAAGAATGGTCCTGTTTAGCATCCAAATCTTAAAACATTTTTCTCTTCTAATTTGTAAGTCCTTTTAATTACTCCAAAGGCTTAGTGAGCTAATTTCAGTTAGCTGACTCACTGAATGTTGTTGACAGAAAGAATAAGGAGACAGAGAAGTTACAGCCAAGTGGGCCAGAAGCTGTCACCCGCCCCCAAGCAGGCAGGGAGCATCCTATCATAGGGTCTGTGTTTCCAAGTTCTGGGTGAGACCTGGAGAGCACTGCTAGTGGACCACATGGATGCAGGAAGCAAACGTGGGGCAGAATACCCAGGGACGTGACAAACACATACCCCGCTTTCTCAAAATGTACTGAAGAAGGGTGGTCCTTCCAGGGCTGATGCTTGGACTAGAACACATATCAATTCACTTTCACACTTAATGGCTATTAAGAGCAATAAGACAGCCTACGTAAGGTATGCATTACACAAATCCTTATATTACAGTAGGAGATTAAACAGTGTTTTGGTTTTCAGTTTAGGGAGCAGGGCTGGGTGAAGAGGACCAGTGAGAGGAAAGGCAGGTTGCTGAGCACCCACCACGTGGAAGTTACAAAGGGCGGGGCTCCACCTACGCTGTCATCTTCTGAGTCTCCATACCCTGGGGGATGTGAACACTTCAGTCTCTTTTTTTAGGTGCAAGGAAATGAGACTCCAGGAGATTAGGTAACATGCCCACAGGGTCTCATACTCATAAGTTACAAGGCCAGGCTTCAAATGGAGTCCCACCAATTTCTCTGGAAGCTTCCTACATGCTTTAAGTAGTTGGGTGTAAGATGAATCTCTGACTTGTTCTGTATTTAATCAATGGTCCTGAACAGTGGCTATAAAAGGATCAAACTGACCCACTGATAAACACACACACACACACACACACACACACACACTTGTAAATCACAGCCTAACTTAACATGTGCTGGCTTAGTTAGAAGTCAGAAGGTCCACCCATATCATTATGTAGTAATGCAGTGCAGTGCAGTCCATTTATCACCCAGGGCAGAGAACATGTTAAAGGACCCCATGGGCCACTCATAAAGGGAGGACTTCAATACCTCTTCACTGCAATGGCCAGGTGTTCCATCTCTGTGCTCTGAAGTTTGATCTCCCAGATAAAGTTCTCTATCACATGTTCATAGGGCTGGATTAGTCTTGGCTCCACGAGGTTGATGTTCTGATACAGGGTACTAACTTGCTCTTTTCTGCAAAAAAAACAGTGAATGAATGAAAAGGTAAAGAAGCAAAGTTGCAGAATACTTTTAGGAAAGAGGACCATAACCAAAGATACAATGAGCAAACAACAGCAATAGAATGATCTAGAATGAAGAAAAGATATCAGTCAGAGACTCTGACGCATACTTTTCTCCATATTAGCAGATGGTGGCCCATGAGGGCAGTGGAAACGCAGGACAAGGAACTCTAAGGGAAGGACACTTGCTTTTATCACTACTGTTTTTTCTTTGTTTTTGCTGTTGTTTGAGGGGCTTAAACTGAAAGGTAAGTAAATTTATAGGAAAGTTAGGTAACACTGAAGTGCTTGTTTCATCAATCCCTAATAAGATGTTTTAATTATTACAGTAATAAAAAACTGGATACAACTATTATTTCAGGGTAAGTTAAATATTATTTCATATAAATTCATATATACTTGTGCTATATTTATTCAGAATGCTTCTGACACCAAACATGTAGATTTTTTTCCTCATACTAATTTTCCAGACACAGTGTCCAACAAATTGATTGACTTCTCGCACTACGTGGAGATGCACAGACCACAGGTTGAGGTTCAGACGTACCGGGCTCCCCCTTCATATGCCAGTCACACCGTTCCCCATCACATCATGAACTTCTTTTACAGCTAACAACAGGGATCACACAATTGGACCCTAGGATGGCTGACAGAGTGTACCAACTTGAAAAGTTTGGTTAAGAGAAGCTTAGCTGAAGAGGCTCAGCAATTCCATGCCCTAGGGTGTAGAAGGTCTACTCTAGGGCAGCTCATCCCCTGGATGTTATAAAGGGGAAATGAGGAAGGATGCTGCTGCTGCTGCTCCTTTGGAGGAGCTCCACTCTTCGCCCTGGATGTCATCCACTGCCTTCTAACAGACTCTTCAGCTTTTGGCACAGATCCTTCAACCTTCCACAGCAGACCCATCGGCCTCCTGATACGGACTGGCACTGGACACTGCAGTAAGCTCCAGGCCTTCACCTAAATCCTTCGGCCTCCAGTGTGAGGACAGACCCTCTGGGCTTTTCTTCACCCGACACTGGGTGGCCACTGTGAGCTAATTTTCTACATTCATATATATTTATATACCTTGTGCTATATTTGTTTCTCTGGTAAATCCTGACTGAACCAGACCCTTTCTCTGACCCTAGAGGAGAGCCACTTAACACAAGCCAGAACTGTGAGGTGCCAGTACTTGTGAAAGCAAAGGAACATTTATAATAGTTGAAAGAAGAAATGGCACGCGTTTAAAAAATAGGCAACTTCTAGGGCCTGAAATGATAACTTGCTACTATACCAGCATGAAAGAACTCCATCGATTTTTATCAAGTCTATGATTAATACGGATAGCTAATCACAGGAACACCAGACACTTTCAAACATCACATTACTTAAACAACACCTCTAGAAGTTGGATAATTCTTTTGGTTATTGACAAACTGTATGATTTTTAATACTTACATCCTTAATACTACAAAACACTTGTGTCCTGCCCCAGACATGGAGAGACTATTCTCCAAGTGTGTATCTCATTCTGGTAAAGCCAGTGGACAAGGCACTACAGGAACGAGGACATCTGAGCCTATGGCACAGTAGTCATGTGTGAAAGCCACTGAGGACAACTTGGCACTCCTGAACACAAAAGCATCCCATCCACTCCATCCACCCTCCCTGGGCAATCAGCCTCTTAACTGTTGACACCAGCCTGCTCAGAGACTCCGAGGGCCTGAGAAGACTAAGAAAATGGCAGACCTCGGTCATGAAATGGAACGGATGACAAAGACGTAAGATTTATGACTGCAGTTCTCTTTAGTGAGTGCTCACCAGATTCCAGGTATTACGCAAAGTAATCACATGCATCATCTTTTGAATATTCACAACAACCCTAATAAACCATTTTATAACCCATTTGGAAAATTAGGCTGGGCAAAGCGCCTGTTAGGAGCTGACATGGGTCCTCCAACTCCCAAATTCGCATGCTAAAGTTTTAACACTCAGTCCCTTAGAATGTAACCATTTGGAGACTGGGTCTTTGCAAATCAAGTTAAAATGAGGTAATTAAGGTAAATTCTGATACAATCTTACTGGCAACCTTACAAATAGGCATTTTGGGTAGAGACATATACAGGGAGGAAGACCACCGAAGACCCAGGGAAGATGGCCATTAACAAGACTGAGAGAAAGCCCTCAGAAAGAATCACTCCTCCTGAAACCTTGTTCTCAGATTTGCAGCCCCTGGAATCATGAGAACATACATTTCTACTGTTTAAGCCACTCATTCTCTGGTATCTGTTACCACAGATGCCCAGGCAGCCCAAGGCTCAGTAGAAACTAAGTGGCAGAGGCCACAGCCAACTCAGCTCCTGTGATCTGAGGCTACTGTGACAGCCAGAACGCATCCTCACTTCCCATCTGTGCTAAACACTGTCAGAACCACGAAACGCTACAGGACATAGGCTAACTCTAAAGCACAGAGAAGCGTGGCTGCATGTCAGCTGTATGCTTCCTAGGTTTGTTCTTCAAAGTAAACTGTTCAATCTGTGCATGGGCTAATTATGATTCAAAACAACTGTTTATATGTTAATTATTATTAATAGGTCACTTCATTTAGTGATTCAAGACAGAAAGCTGCCATCATCCCTCCCACAGACCTGGAGATAAATACTGGTCTGGTCGCAAGAGTGATTCATACTTATTAACAGAAAAGAAAACACCCCACTCTAAGATTGTCCCACGTAATTTCAATGTACAATGGGACTCATCTTTGCCTTTGTCATTTACTGATGACGAACAGGAAGTAAAGCCTAGAATCCTGCTCTACAACAGGAACCTGTCAGAGATAGCCACTAAGAAACTCCCTGAGAGTCCTTGTGCTAACTGCACAACAACAAATATTCACAGGCAGACATCTCAGTAGATTCCCTCACTTTCTGCAATTTACAAAATGAGAAATAAGGAAAACAACTTGTAAATTTTCTCTGGTCACCTGCTGGTCCTGGCCGTGACAGAGAATTTCAGTACAGTTTACAGTGAATTCTTTAAATAACTTACAGAAAATGTTGTTTCGTCCCTGTGCCAGAACTGTCCCAGAGCTATACTCATCTGTCCTAATTCTCACTGCAGGGAACTCCTGAAGACTGGATTTCCCAAGTCTCTAGTAAGTCAGTGGTAATCCTGTGGCCAGTTTGAGGGAGCGGAATGGGAGAGGAAATGGCCCGTGATTACCATCCCACTTCCTTCTTGGCCTCTAAAGTCCTTTGCAAAATCCTCAGCTCATAATGTCTGACTGTCTCTCTGTCTCTGTCTCTCCTTCTTCCTCCTTCCCATCCTCCTCCATTCCTCCTTCCTTCCCTCTCTCTGCCCCTTTTCCTTCTCCTTCCCTCATCATTAACTTCATGTTTGAAATGAAGAACTCCAATATGGCAATGCCACAAAAATAGAATGTGCTTGGATCCCTGCATCCCCACATGGAGAGAAACCATCCGGTCCTGCCTGACCACACTCAATCTGTCCCACACATACAAGAGAGAGAAGTTTGTACTGCTCCGAGCCACTGAGATAGGTAAGTTCTTTGTTGTATTCAGCTTACTTAGAAAGATGGATTATGGTTTCCTATTTGGGTAATGTTATCATCCTCCTCTCAAACGAAAATACTTCCTTGTCTCCTTACTTGATGCTTCATATTAACTAAGTAATAAAACTTTTATGATCAGGGTAAGTCTTTACCATCACCACCCACTCTCTTTAAGAGGGAACAACAGATTATTGTGAAGCATTTATACGCTGAACCAGACTTTTATGGAACACCTTAAATATGCAGTTTAGGCACTGATTTAAACACTTATGTATACCGTTCATTTGCTGCATTAGGACTCCAATTCAGTCCACTGGGCTCCAGAGTCTGGCTCTTGAACAAGGAACCAGATCTCCATGCCCAAACTGAGGGCTGAACTGATCTGTAGGATCCAAAGAAAATTTGATATAACCAAAACATTCCTTTGGAGGAGGACATGCATCATTGCTACAAGGACTGTCGATGTTATAGACAGACTCCTTACAAGAATGAACCCATAACTAAGACTGAGACAATTGGGCTGGGAATTTAGCTCAGTAGTGCCACCACCTTGCAAGCCCAAGGTTCCGAGTTCAATCCCCAGTACCCAAACAAACAAACAAAGCAGATTGAGACAACCATATAAAATTCAGTGTGCTTAATGCTATTCAGGGAAGGCACTACTGTACACAGAGGCACACGCCCACTCCCCACCACACCCCTCCCTCCTCCCTGTGTGCTTCACTGGATCTGTATTACTGAAACTGGGGCCATACGATCATGTGGAGAGACTGCGACATAATTCACACGGTGATTCTCTTACATGATGAATCAAGCAAGAGAACAAAATAAAATGCCAAACCGCTTTATCCTAAAAGAGACCACACCTGGGCCCTCTGAGATAAAGACTACCAAAATCCTTCATTCAGGACTGTTCATTCATTAAAGTATAGTATAAATTCCTCCTAACCTAACTCCTCACTGTCCAAAAAATCTTATTGACCTCAAAAACAAGGTGTATCACATGTACAATCAGGATGCCTTCACTATAACGTGCCCCAGAACAAACTAGATGGAAAAATAAAGATGTTGAGCTCACCACAGAGGTACAGAAGACAAACTTCCAGGTCTTTTTTTTTCCCTTAAATAATTTTATTGGTACATTTTAGGTATATAATACATTTACATGTCTCACTGGGTGCCTGTACCTGTACATGATGCATCTTAGTTCTTATTTTTTCCCCATTACCTGTGCGCCCTTTCACCCCCTCCACCCTTCCCTATTTACATAGACTTCACTTCCAATTTTTTTCTTTTCTCATCATTTTTCCTTTCCCTTCTTTCCTTTCCCTTTCCCCTCCCACTTCCCCTACCCCTTTAGACCTTTCTTCCTATTTCAAATTATCAATTATTCATTTTAATCATTTTAACTCTTATTTACACTTTCAGCTTCTCACACTAGAGAAACTATTTGATATTTACACGTGTGTCCTATTTATTTCACTTAAGAGTATGGCCTGAAGATGCATCCATTCAGCTATAAATGTCTCTAGTTTCTCGTTCTTTATGGCTGAGTAGTACTCTATTTTATAAAAAAAAAAAAAAAGCAAACCACATCTTCTTTATCCAGTTTCCAGTTGAGGGGCACCTGGGCTGTTTCCAAACTGTGCCACCATAAACATGGGTGCACATATATCGCTGTGGTATGATTCTTTTAATTCTTTTGGGAAGATCCCCAGTAGGGGAATAGCTGGGTCAAACAGGACCTCTAGTCCTAGTTCTCTGAGGTATCTCCATACTAACTTCCACAGTGGTTGCACCAGCCTGCACTCCCACCAGCAATGGAGAAGGGTTCCTTTCTCCCAACACCCCCGCCAGCATTTGTTATTGGTTGATTTCTTGATAGCAGCCATTCCTTCTGGGGTGAGGTGGAATCTCAGTGCTGTTTTCATCTGCATCTCTCAAATGACCAGTGATGTTGAACATTTTTCATATCTTTATTTGCTGCTTTTACTTCTTTGTCTGAGAAATGTCTGTTCATTTCAGATGCCCATTTTGGAATTGGATCTTTGAATTTGGGGGTCTGGTTTTTTTCAGTTCTTTTTATATTCTAGATAGTAGTCCTTTGTCTGAGGTACAGCTGCTACAAATTTCTTCCCACATTGTAGGTTGTCTCTTAGCTCTGTGGGTGGTTTCTCCTGCAGTGCCAAAGCTTTTTAATAAGATGAGATCTCAGTTGTTGATTCTTTGTGCTAGTTCCTGTGCTACTGAGGTTTTGTTCATAAAGTTTTTTTCTATGCCAATGTCTTCAAGAGTTCTACCTAACTTATCTTCTACCAAGTTTAGTGTTTCTGTCTTAATATTTAGATCTTTAATCCACTTCAATCTTAGTTTAGTGCATGGTGATAGGTATGGGTCTCGTTTTAATCTTTGGCAGGCTGAAATCCAGTTTTTCAAACACCATTTATTAAATAGGCTATCTTTCCTCCAATAAGGGTGGTTGGTTCCTTTGTCAAAGATGAGGTGGGTGAGTATGTCTGGAGTTATTTCTGCATCTTCTAATCTATTCCACTGATCCTCGGGTCCGTTTCTTTGCCAGTACCATGCTGTTTTTATCACAGTAACTTTGTAGTATCGTTTCAAGTTGGGGACACCCCCAGCCATGTCTCTATTGCCTAGAATTGCTTTTGCTAGTCTAGGTCTCTTCTGGTTCCAAATGAATTTTTGAATTGTTTTCTCTAGTTCTGTGAAGTATATTGTTGGAATTTCAATCAGTATTGCATTAAATCTATATAGCAGTTTTGGAAGTATGGCCATTTTCACTATATTGGTTCTTCCTATCCAGGAACAAGGGATATCTTTCCATTTTCTTATATCCTCTTCGATCTCCTTTTTCATAGTGCTCTAGTTTTCAGTGTAGAGGTCTTTTGCTTCCTTTCTGTTAGATTGTTTCCTAGATATTTCTTTTTTGGGGGATGCTACTGTAAAAGGAATTGTTTCCCTAATTTGTCTCTGAATGAGTCTGTTATTTGTGTACAAGAAGGTTATTGTTTTTTGAGCATTGACCTTGTTGTATCCAGCTACTCTACCGAATCTGTCAATTAAGTCTAGAAGTCTTTTGGTGGGGTTTTTTGGGTCTTGTATGAAAAGTATCATATCATCAGCAAATAATGACAGTTTCACTTCTTCCTTTCTTATCTTTAGTCATTTTCTTACTTTTTCTTTTCTAATTGCTGTGGCTAATGTTTCCAGAACAACATTGAACCGGAGTGGTGATAGTGGACATTTACTGATTTTACCATAAAATTTTTCAGTTTTTGACCATTTAGTATGATGTTGGCTGTTGGTTTTTCATAGATAGCCTTAATTACATTGAGATAAAGACCTTCTATTCCAAATTTCTGTAGGGTTTTTATCATGAATGGGTGTTCGATTTTGTCGAATGCCTTTTCTGTATCTATTGAGATGATCATATGGTTTTTGTCCTGAACTCTGTTAATATAGTGTATTACATTTCTTGATTTACGTATATTGAACCATCCTTGCATCCCTGGGATAAATCCGACTTGGTCAGGGTATATGATCTTCTTGATGACTCTCTGTATTCTGTTTGCCAATATCTTGTTGAGGATTTTTGCATATATGCTCATTAGGGAGATTGGCCTGTAGTTCTCTTTTTGGGTTGGGTCTTTACCTGGTTTTGGAATCAAAGTCACATTTGCTTCCAGGAATGAGTTTGGAAGCCTTGCTTCCCTTTCAATTTCCTTAATGAGTTTAAAGAGTAATGGCTATAGTTCTTCAAATGTCTTGTAGAATTCAGCAGTGAAGCCATCAGGACCTCCCAGGTCTTAACCTATTAACTCATTAAATACATGATTTCTTCTGAGGGTGTCAGGAACTATAAAAAGCTGCTTTTTTTTAAAAATAGTGACTCAATGAGTAACTGAAAGGACAAAATTTGGCATCTCTGTCTTCATCTTATATCTGTCTCCTTCATTACTTTAAAACTTTGGTTCTGACCCTTGCTCAGCTCTGCATATGGGTGCCTTAATTATTTAAAGAGTAACTGTCTAAAAACTGGTAATACAGGCTTATTAGCCCTTAATTTACCTAACTTATCTCCTGCCCTTCAAAACGTAGAAGATACCAAGATGAGAGACTTGCAGGAATATGAAATTGGTAGCTTTTATAGCATCTTGCTCCAGACCCTCTGGAATGGGCACCTACAGGTCTCTAGTCATTCCCCTAAACCTGCAGTCACCCTGGATTCTGGCAGAGCCTCCACAGAACTGAGGCTGCTCCTTTAATCAGGAGCAATCATCTCAAGGAACCTCAAGCCAAAAAGACTTCTCTGGAATGAATTACAGAACTAGAACCAAGATAATGATTAAACAACCCTAGCCCACTTCAGCAACTCCATAGAATCCTTTCCTTTGTTACTGGGCCAGTCTGATCTTCTCTGTCAGAGCTGTGTCCCTTTCAGCTACTCTTCTCTTCAAGCTGATATCCTTTCCCATCTTCGCTTCTTTCTCAATTCAAGCCTTTGCCTATAAATTCCTTTTTTTTTTTTTTGCCTATAAATTCTTGCTCCTGCTCCAATTTTAAATCCATTATCCCAGAAGCAAGTTCCTACACTAGCCAGTGATGCTGCTATGTGAGATGTAAACACTGTGCCCTGCACAGGCAGCTACACACCTATGAATTCTTCAACTCAGCAGCTGGCAGCATTCCTGGTTTTGAGATCATCTTTTGTTTTTAGTGATCAACAGTGTCTCCTGGCACTCCACTCCTGACATCAAAGGTAACAGTCAACACAATGGCTATACACACATACACTGGTTTCTTCTACATCTGACCTAGGCTTGAAAGCAGTTTCCATTCATAAAGATGCAGGACCTCCTCATGGAAATTACACCTGGACTCACAAATACTATGGAGATCTGTCTAACTGGCCTTGACAAACACTAGGTAAAGACTGAGGATCAAGTCACATACATTAGTCAAGACATAAAGCAGATACTATTTGTGTTGAGAGAGACACTAAAACCAAAAATATTCAAAATTATACCTGAAGATATCAAATGAAAGCCAGAGAAAAATGTACTCTGAATTACCTACGAAGTTCAGAGGTTTAAAACTGTGGCTATTCATCTTCTTAGCTCAATAAATTACATGATTTATATGAAAGACAGTAGGAATGGCTAATTCCTAATGAAAAAAAATCACAACTTAAAATTTTTAAACGATCCCTGGGAAAAAACCATTTTACCTTGCAAATATTCCTATTGAGTCTGAGAGGAAAATTAAATGTGCTAAAAGAAAAACAGTTAAACTTAAGATGTGTAAAAATCTTTAAAGGTCCCGAATTTCTAAGATTCATATTTCACTTAGAGCACATACACATTAATGTTTCTGTATTTTAATACCAGTAGGGCTGATATTTACTTGTAAAATGCTTGACTATCTCTAGTCTCAAGAGATCACTAAGAAATAGTCAAATGCAAATAAGCCATCCCACACTAAGAAACACAGTGACCCAGAGAATCCTAGGAAAACTGACCCTCAGATTCCAAGTCTTGGTGCTTTAAGCATTAAAATAGAGAGCTAAACTATTTACTCAGTCTACATATTATCCTGATCCAAAACGCAAAGCAGTTTTCGGGAACAAAAGCAAACACTATTAAACGCCAACATCTTCATCCTTCTCTTCACCAAGAGAAAACTGATGTTACATTCTAACATCTGAACACAGAAAATTAAAATATCCATGCCACTGAAGGGGCACCATGTGAGCTCCGAGAAATAAAATGCCATAATTAGACTATGTTCCTTCCTACACAAAGCACATATATGATCAGAAACATCTGTGAGGATCAAGTACGTTACAAGATGCTCTGACAGCACAGATCACGACCAAACCTGGGATTACCTTTCCCAGAGTGTGAAGATGGGGAGCAGCAAGGGAGGTGGTGTGGGGTGTGGCCAATTCTAGGCTCTGACAATCCCACACTGTGCACAGCCTCAGGCAGACCAAGTGGGGGCAGGGAAGGAGCTAGCAATTCCACAACAGAGGGAACTGGGGAGAAATTGGTGGAGCCAGAAGAGTGCACAGGACTTAAAAGCACTTTACTGACCTGAAAGGGAGGGTGATTCTGAAAGGACAGGCCACCAGTGAAAGATGTAAAGGAAGAGATGACATTATCAGAGTTTGCATCTCAACTACTCTCCTCTTCTTAGAACTTGTCTGAAGCAGAAAATCAAGAAAAGGATTTTGAAACAAATTTACAGAGATAAAGCTAAATCCAAAGCCATCATCATTTAATATCGAAACATGGGACATGAGTTGTCACTACCTTCTGCTTTATTATAAAATTGGTAAAATTATAGATAATAAAAATCTAATGGTGGGCCGGGGATTTAGCTCAGTGGTTCAGGCGCCTGCCTCAAAAGCACAAGGACCCGAGTTCGATTCCCAGTACCAAAAAAAAAACCTAATGGTATACTTATTTTTCTTTTAGGATAAGAATAATGACCTTTTTAGAATCCCTGAATGAACCACATGTCATTTAGTCAGTTAAGAGCAAAAATTTACCCTTTTTTTCCATGAAAGCAAAAATTTCTCATTTAAAATGTACATTACATAGTACACATACTTCAAGAAGAAATGCTTATTAACTGGAAAGTAAATTTCAATGGCCAAATCCAGCTTGTTGCTAGAGCAAGGCAACATCAGTTCTCTTTCTGAAGGTCCAGTCTTGCTTTTTAGACAGATGTACTCTCAAGCCCATGAGTTGATGCCTCAAGCCCAGCCTGTGCCTTGAAGTAGTCCTCACGTCCGTTCCCACAAGAGGCCCCTCCTTTCATTAACTCACTTTCAGAACAGCTGCCTGGCTCTCCACTCTAGAAAAGGCACACCACAGATTCCTCAACATGGTCCTGCCACCCACCACACTGGAAGAGGAAGACAAGCCACTCCGGTGGCCTAAGCTTCCTTGGCTCAGTTCCATGGGGGTGGATCAGAAGAGGATCTTGTCAAGGTATTGAACCACTGAGGTTTCATCCAGGGCACTCTGCCCAAGTACATCTCCTCCAGGTGATATTCTTTCCAGATTTGTGTTGCCCTAAAAAACATCTTACTTACCTAGGTACTTACTTGGTAACGTTCCCCAAAAGTTTTAAAACAGAGACCTCCTTTAAGATGAGAATCAACTAGATTCATTCAAAGGCTAGGAACAATTCCTATTTCAAAGTGTTTTCTATTTAAAATCAATCACATTTAGTTATGGGAAGTTTGCCAATGGAGGAAGGAAAAGCAGCAGCAAGATGCACTGTGCTACAGGTTTAGAGAAGGCACAACAAAAAGAGTGAGGGCTCCTGGAGTTGTGAATGATCCACAAATAGAAGATGTGCAATAGCTTGGCCAGATTCAAATGCTTCCTCCACCATATCTTAGCTTTATAATCCACAGACAACTCTTACCCTCTGCTTCAGTTACTTCCGACATACAGTGGGTATAATGATAGAACCCACCCTTAGGGCTACTCTATGGACAAACCCCTACTACCACACAGTGGGAACAGCACATGCCATGGTATAGTAATCAGTATTAGCTATTGCTATGATGGCTAGTAGTCCTGATCCATTACCAAACTGAGTTAAAAATAAGTAATGGTTGTCTCTTCCCTTTGCTGTGTTTGGAGGATGAAAACCTTGTGGGCATAGAAGTTCCATGTATAGGGGCCGGGGATTTAGCTCAATGGTTCTGCCACCTGCCTAGCAAGCACAAGGTCCCCAGTTCGATCTCCGGTACAAAAAAAAAGAGGAAGAAGTTCCATGTATAGAAATGTCTTATGGACAACAGTTCTTTGGGAACTGAAAAATGGGAATTAGGTCATATCTGCCAAGGTTATAGTTCAGAAGTGAGTAAATCTTTTCTGTAATAGATCAGATGATCTCTGCTGCATACATTCAACTCTATCACTTTAGAGAAAAAAGTCCTAGAAAATACGTTTGATGCACTTGACTAAGCTCCAATAAAACTCTTTACACAGACAGGCAGAGGGCTGAACGGCCCTTGGTTTGTTGACTCCTTTTACTCCTTTTGTTGACTATCAATGTAAGTCCCTGAGTACAGAATTAGGGAAGATGCAGTGCAGAACTCATCATTCTACATCCAGGAAAACAGGCTTTTGTTCCTATCCTGCCTGCAAGTCTAAATCA
The DNA here is from genome assembly GCF_000247695.1 of Heterocephalus glaber. The sequence goes on from NW_004624811.1 coordinate 10,907,047, forward strand.
GTTTTCTTCATACACAGAAGTTTATTCTGCAGATAGCACATCAGTAGTATCCTACACATGTGAATATGTGTAAACAATACTGACGAGTACTTATTTCCAATGAGCATACTTTCTTAGTATTTCTCTTACATCAGCTTCGTTCCATTCAAATTAAATGTAGGCATAGTTAATTTCATGTTAGTACATGTAAGTGTATTATAGTTATTTTTCATGGAAAATTTGTATTTAGGCAAGAAATATGGGAGCTCGGAAAAAAATAAAGAGTACAATCTCAATTTCTATGTAAAATTTCCTTTTAGATGATTCCTGTCACTTTCCCAGGTTTTCCTGGGACAGTTCCAGTTTATGCTTGTCATCCTGTATCCTGATTGCTTTTGTACTTACTCTGAATTTTCCTTTCTTTGACTAAACAGTTACACTAATGGGTCTTAAACTGTGTACTAATTCGAATGTGAAGTTATTATAGTTGCATTCAAATTAGCCAGGATGAGTTTGCAGATATCCACTTCACCTTGAACTGTGTGAAACATTCATGCAAAAAAAAGATCTCTCATTACTATGTGGCAATCAGACAATCAGTGATAAACCCCTCTCACCTTTCCCGAGGCATTTCAGGTGCAATCTATGACTTCCTTTCAGGAGCAGGAAACAGAATACTCACTCATCTGACAAACTAAGCATGAACGAAGAAACTGGAGACAGGTTAACTCTTCAGGACTCAGATGGTGGCAGAGAAAGACTGGAGGAGCAGCCCCTGCAGCCACCTGGAAATGCAGGCAGCTATGCTGCTGCCTGCAAGATGGGTACTGCTGCCAAGTGGGTGTGTGGCCCAATCAGTGAGAACACAGGAAATTACAGGCGTCATGCACGTGAAATAGGTACAGAAAACAGACACTGGACAGCTATGACACTGAGCAATGGTAATGAATTGGAATGTTCTGGCTACAAAAATTTAACCATCACTTCTGGAACTTAAACATATAACAAGGTATTTTATTGATGGTAATGCTCTTATATCCTGCAATAAACCCTTTTGATAGCAATGGTCTCAAACAAAGAGCAAAAAAAAAGTTTGTTAATAAAAAGTTAAAAGCCAAATCTCCTTTCCTCAAAGAATTAATAAATATGTAACTGCTCAAAATATTGGTTCACTGTCACAGCCAAGAGGACACTAAGGAGGCAGGACAACTAAATGTAATGTGGCAAGCCAGATAGCATGCAGGCACAGAAAAGAACATTGGGGAAAAACTGCAAAAATCTGAAAATAATATGGACTTTAGCTAATAACAATGTATCATTTTATTAATAATACCAAATGTACTGTGTCACAGTGTGATGTTAATAACATGGGAGAGTAGGTATAGGTTATATAGAAACTCTGTACTATCTTTCCCATTTTTCTTTAAATCAAGCCATTACAGTTTGTAATAGCTAGATCTTGGAAACAGCCCAAATGCCCATCAACAAACAAATGTTTAAAGAAGAATTTTTTTATATACAATGGAGTACTACTCTGTCAGAAAGAAGGATGAACTTCAGACATTTATAGCTAAATGGATAGACCTTGAAACCGTACTCTTAAGTGAAATAAATCAAACACACATGTTTAAATACCACATTGTTTCTCTGGCGTGAGAAACTGAAAGTGGAAATAAGGACTGAAATGTATAATGGACGTTGGGGAATGGGAAGAAACTGTTCAAATGAGAAGGGCAACAAGGGAGAAGGGAGGGAGAAAGGAAGGAAGGACCAAGAAAAAAAGTGAAAATAGAAGGAAAAAGTAGAAACAAAGTTTCTGTACATAGGGAAGGGAGGGGCTTGAGGGGGGAATGGGTTAAAATTCATAAATCAAGCCATGCTAAAAAAGAATAAAATTCATTTTTAAAAAGAGCTGGTCAACATTTACCCTGCACAGTAGTGCACCACAGTGATACCCTAACCAGAGTAAAACCAGAGATGGCAGTCTCCCAAAGAAGCGATGACATCAAAGTCTTTCAGAAACCCTGCTCAGAGTTTATAGTTTTACTTAGGCAGATGCAGAATGTTCATTTACACACCATCTGTGAAACATCCCTTTTCCTGCAGTTCTAAGGATTGTCATGCTCAATTAATTCTGTGTTTTTAATTCCAAATTTTCTTGTACAAATGCAAAATGAAGCTGTAGCTATTTATGTTGTATCCATTGACAGAAAAATCTTCACAATGGCAAATGAGTCTAGTTAAATATCAGCACAATGGGATGCTTTGAAATGAATCAGTTGTATTAATTTCAATAAAGATTTGATTTCTATCCACCATGCAAAATCAAAGTAAAGCTTGCAGCAGTTCAGTCTATTAAGGGCAAGCATCCAACCTTATTATAAATGCTACTATAAATTCAATGAAAAATGAAATCGTGAAGCATTGTTGTGAAAAAATATTTTTGGTTGGTTTTTTGTTTGTTTGTTTGTTTTTTGGTACCGGGGACCAAACTCAGGACCTTGTGCTTACAAGGCAGGCAAGGAGCCACTGAGCTAAATCCCTGGCCCCCCAAAATATGTATTTTTACAAATTAAAAAACCTATTTGAAGCCAGTAGTGGTACATGTCTACAAAACACAGCACTCTGGGAGGCTGAGGTAGGAGAATCTTAAGTTCAAGTCTACAACTTAATGACTTAGGGAAAACCTATCTTAAAAAATAAAAAGGATTTTAAAAAAATAAAAAGGATTGAGGATGTAGCTCAGTACAAAGGTCCCTGTGTTCAATTCCCAGCACCACCAGAAAGAGAGATACCAAGACAGAGAGAGACAGAGTTAGTGAACATACTGTGTCTTTCTATTCATGATTTAGTACACTTAACAACATGTTCTCCAATTCCATTCATTTTCCACATGACAGATTTTCACTCTTTTGTAGGATGAATAATATTCCATGATGTCTATACACCACATTTTCCCTACTCAGGCAACTGCTGCTAGGCATCTGGGCTGATTCCATGTTGTTACGGTTTGGGTCTGGATGTTCCCCCCAAACCCTCACGTGGTCATAGGCTTCACCTAGAGTGTGTGAAGCTGGAATTGATTCATGATGCAGTGCTAGGCTCAAGGACACTAGGATTAAGGGTGTGAGTACTTCCTGCCCTAAGGAGTCTGAATAAGATAAAAGGGGCAGGGAGACGCTGTTAACTCTCTTGTTACCTTCGCTGCCTGATACATGCCATGTTGTTTCTGGTCTGCCAGGCCGGTTTGTCATCCCTGACTTGGAGCCAGCTGCCTATGGAATGAAACTTCTACGAACTGTAAGCCAAACAAATGCCTTCCCCTCTAACTTTGGGTGTTGGGTGTTTTGTCTCAGCAACAAGAGAAAGGTAACTAACACATGTCCTAGCTATGGTGAATAATGCAAAAACACATAAGCCAGGAAGGTCGGTTGCAAGGATGGGAGTCGGGGCCAAGGCAGCATATGCCCAAACAGGGCCAGAGAGAAGCAGTAGGCCTTAGTATCTGACAGTACAGAAGAGCAGCAAGGCTCCCAATAGCCTACTACACATCTTATGAGTACAACACAAGGGAATGGTAAAAAGGTGGAAAAACTAATTACCCTAATTTGATCAATACATACTTGTATACATGCCCTGAAATATCTCAATATATACATTATATGTTAATCATTACACACTGTATGTAGGTATTGAATTATCACTCTTATACCATTTGTATAACTGGCATAATAAAAAAATCTGTGAAGTAGAAATGTGTCTGGATTCAATGGCACATATAAATGGATTCAAACACACTTTGATACTCTGCACAGAAATAAAAGTTTTCACTGTAAAAATTTAAAATAATAGTACCTAAACAAAACATATTTGTGAGTCACTTTCTATCTGTGGCCTGTTACCATTTGGGTTTTGGAAATGTTTGTGTCTTTGAAGAGCTACTTAGCAAATCATGGTAGAATCTGGTGTTCTTTGTAAACTAGTCTAAGCTTCTGTCCTATTTTATTCAAAATCAGTTGGAAAACTTCAATCAAATTATTCAACAATGGGAACTATAAAAACTACCAGCTTTTGAGGTGTTTGTCAGGAGGAACTAAACAGATGGGAATGATGAGTGATCAAATGTACAAATTTAATTTGAAATCCTACAACTATGACTGGGAATATCTCAATTTACAAGAACAATCTTTTGTGTGCGTGGTACTGGGGTTTGAACCCAGGAACTTTGCACTGAGCTACATTCCCATCCTTTTTTATTTTTTGAGGCAGAGGCTCACTTAAGTCACTAAGTTGCCAATGCTGGGGTAAAACTTTCAATCCTCCTACCTCAGCTTCCCAGAGTGTTGGGCTTTGATAGGCTTCCTAAGTTTAGTTCCTTAAATTTATATTATGTAACAGAACAGAAATTCAAAAGGCCTATAATTTTGAATCATCTAGGTATGGGAAAACATTTTTAAAAATCATAAAGGAGCACGTACGCCCTTTTAACAAGGCTATCCCAAGTCACTTCCTCCAGGGAGTCTGCTCTGTCTGCTCCTATCACGGGAAATTCCTGTTCCCCACAGCCTCTGTCAGGCTGAGTTTCCTGGGGATGTTCTCCTTACTAGTCAGCCTGTCGGCCTCCACATTCCTTGTGGCACCCAGCACCCCTATGTTTAGCCTGCAGCAGACCCTGTATTAATGAATGACTTCCCAAGGAGCGTGGGAAAGAAAGATTCAGGGTGAAGTGCTGAGCCCCGCCCTGGACCCTGACTCAGAGAGGAATAAAGAGGACAGTGAGAGCAGTGTTGGAAAGACGTGTGAAGAAGCTTTCCTAGGCACAGAGTCAGAGATGACCAACAATGAAAAACGTGACTACCAGGCTGGCAGGGCCAACCTCCTTCTGAACACAGAGAGAAAGAAGCAGATCCTAGAAAGCACAGCAGATCCCATCTGGCACACACAAGCATACCCTTACACTATTCTTCACCATGCTGCCACCTTCCCCAGCTATTTTTCCCTTTTCTCTTTTCACATTTTCCAAAGGTCCAGTTGTTGAAGGCTTGGTGCTCAGCTTGGCACGAAGGGGAGAGGGTGAAACCTTTAGAAGGCCACGTGGGAGACAGCCAGGTTCCTGGGGACCTGCCCAGAGAGGAGACTGTGGGATTCTCTCTCCCCGCTTCCAGCCACCAGGAGAACATGCTTCCTCTGCCGCATACTCTAGCCACAAGGTACTGCGTTGCCACAGGTCGAAAGCACCCGGGCTGAACAACCATCAACAGAAACCTCTGAAACCGTGAGCCAAAATAAATATTTCTTTTTAAGTTGATTATCTCAGTGTTTTCCCATAGTGACTGAGAGCTGAATAACATAATTCCCAATGACAGAAGTGTTCCATACTCACCATATAACACTAGGAAAGCTGAAAAGAGGCCAAAATTTCCAACTCAGGAAAATGTCCCTCTTGCTGGGATTTGCAATAGTATTTACGACATGCAGAAAGCCCTCACTGCTCTTCCACTTCAGATTTGTGATTTTGTGGGTTGGGGTTACTGAAATCTCAACTTTAGCTGAATGGCTAAACTCATGTTAAAATCCTGTTTATATTTCTGAGATGACAAACACAGATGCATTTAATGAAGCGGTATGTATGCTTGCTTAGAAATAGTAGAATATGTAAGTTGCAAAATTAAATTTCATGATTTTATGTAGATCAGGATACTTAAAATATTACATTATAAAAACAGCTCACTGCCAGCTTCTATAAAAAGGTAAGGACTTTCTTATTGTTTTAAAACTTTCAATTTTCAGACTACTAAAGGATAAGAAGTACCAATTAGAAGTATACTTCCTCTTCTAAAACAGGCACATAAAAATAGGAAAAATAAAAGAAAATAGGCACATATTCTACTTGTTCTCTCAAAAGAATTTACGTTTTCTGAGTCAGCATGTGTTATACGCTGGGCATCCACCACCGATTATTCAGTATTTGCATTTAACTCTAAACTATTATTGGTATCACAGAAGGGTAACTGCTTGGTACCTACCCCACAGTCAATTTTTTAAGAGTTAAGTAGTTCTTATATCTGAATATCAATGATGTTGGCAAGACATTTATCAGAGACTAAACACAACCTTCAGGCCTATCTAAAAGATCACATGAATCTGCTATGAAAAATCATGTAATTAAGCAAGAAATTATTTTCTACAATCACATCTTTGAATTATTTTAACACTTTTTGTACACATAAACACAGTACTACGGTCTGTTTAGTTACAATCTGAAAAGAAATCATCAAAAGAATCTTTCGAGACTACTTCTCATTTTAAGAACCTCAGATTTTTATCTACCTACCCTGCTTCCTAACCATTATACTTAAAGATGAGTCAATATCACTTATACAGTCTCTTTTACACAAAGATTTAACAATGGACCAAAAATGCCAAACCAAAGCAAAATTAATTTTAGAAAGGTTCTTACAAATTTTCTTAACACATTCTGCCTTTGAAATAAAATGCTATTAGCATCTCTAATTTAACATTTTAATAGTTACGACCTCCTGAGGGGCCTGTTTTTCACAAGGTAAAGCTTCCTGAGATGTCTCACTGCTCTTCATATGTCCACCCCATGCTACTCCTGCACACTGCTGAAAAGTTCAATTGCTTTTTTTCTGCAGAAATGAAGGGTGATTTTATTATTGGGGGGGGGGGTGCTTTAGAAAGAAGGTAGTCAAAACTCTTACTGAAATCTGACTTATTTACATTAGAGGAGGATCAGTCATTCTGAAAACAGACCCACATTTGAGCTTCATGAACTGCAGCTCACTCAATGGGCAAATCCCCTTCCTATCTGCAAACACTATCTCCAAAAAGAATCTGCCCTCAATCCACCAGAGGTGTCAACAAAAGAAGCACCAGATCTTCCTTAATTGGGTTACCATTTTAACTCACTGGTTCATGAGATAAGGAAAAAGCATTCAGTGAGATGTGCATTTACATTTATCTGGATTTATATTTTTTTATGCCAAACCTTTACATTCTCCTGGTTTCCAGTTCCTTTTCCTGTCATCTGAGCTGCATTCCTTGCTTACCTGCTTGGACAGCATCTTGTCTGGGCAGTAAAACTGGCACAGACACTATTAAATGAAATGGAAATAAGTGCTTAGTGATTTCTTTAAACCAAACTAATAAAGAAGGAGCTGTAATAAGTTATAAGAATAAGTCGCTTAGGTGGACAAGGAGAATACACAAGGCAATAGTATTTGTCAACTCCCATGTAGAGTTCTTTAAATACACTCCCCCATCCCCAGCTCGCGAGACAGAGGATTACAATTAATTTCATGACTATGAGACTGATGGCCCAAGACATAGCATGACAGACTCCCATGGGTTCATCTCAGCAGGAGCTAAGTCCAGACACTCACTTCTTACCTTTAGTTTTCATAACTCCATGTTTTGTGCCTATCTTTCTAAATAGCACAATTTCAACACACATAACTTAGGACTACAGTGTCTACTTGGGGAACTATCAATACACCACAAACAAATTTGGAAAAGGGGGTTATGATATGACAATGTAAAAGGAATACAATTTTTAAAAATAATTTCAGAATGATGGCCACACTCCTGCAATTTGAAATTCAGGTATTTGGCACCATGAAGAATCCAAAAGATTCAAAGTCTTGAAAACACCTCTGCTTAGTATAGGAATAACCTCCATTCAAACAGGGCTTTTAAAATGAAGTTCCAAAACATCTCATCATTTGCTTTCCAAATCTGCCGGGTTCCCAGGAAAGAAGGACATGCAGACAATAATGAAACATCACCTAGAAGCCTGAGAGTAAGGACAGCAAATATACACAGGAACTCAAAAGACCAAGCTACAAATCCTGGGGATATCACTACACAACAGTCCAGATGAAACCAGACTTTGAAAGAAGGGCCTTGAGCCAGCAAGTGAAGGAAGCTTACTTTTGAATTTGCAAATAATTACTCTGTGCCCCACACATTACCAAAGCAACTCCTGAGCCAATGTGGTTAACCTCATACTCTCCCTTCTCATTTCCTTAGAACAGTGTTTAATACATACACACACAAATTAGTGGGTCTGTGGAGGAACCCAGAGCCTGCATTTCTAGAAGAGATTCTAGATATACCAGTTTGCAGGTCTGATGCCCTTTGACTAGCAAAGCCTGAGAAAAGATATGATTTAAAACCAGTGCTGCGAAACTCCTGAGAACTGATTCAGGAATCGAGCAGTTCTTTTGTGGCTGAGTTTTAGGACCTGTACCAGGTGCAACACTTCCAGGCCTCTTTGTACCCCTCACATTACATCCTTGTTAGCAACTACCAACACAGGGACAAAGTCACTGGGGACAGCAGAATAAGAACACATTCCCAGTCCACGGAAATTCGTAATGTTCCCTATTAAAATGTCAGCCTTTGGACTTCTTGGCAGAGAGTATCTTTCTTTCACAGGGCACTTACAGAAAGGAGGGAGAGGGGAAAGGACAAGAAAGGAAGCCAGCCAGGAATGAGTTTGCCTGGCAAAGTCCCACGAGGTGAAATGATATGGCGGCTTGTCAGATGGCCAGGATTGCCTAAATCCAGGATGTCTCCTCTATAAGATGCTCAGTCTGGAGTAGATATTTTGATAAAAAGTAAGCTCTGAATAAGGGTGAGCTTGTAGGATGAGGGTGACAGGGTAAACTCAAAAAGAAATAGCAAGTCCTCTTCTCCCAGGAGAAGTCTCAGAGCCAAAAACAGATGTAGAATAAGCCTTTTCTCTCTTTTTTTTTTTTTTTTTGGCAGATAGAAAAAAATGTTAAAAACTTTAAAATGGCCTCAGAAACTTGGCACATTATTTTGGTGTTTTCAATTATTTGGCAACGGTACAGGGAATATAATGTGTGTGTATGTGTGTGTGTGTGTGTGTGTAAATCATTTAGAATTTTATAAGCTAGAAACATGAAAACATGCTCTCTGGTCATATTGGAACTGATTTCCACAATACAGTGAATATCAAAAGCTGAGAATATCTGAAAGTTTCTTGGTGGCTATGATGGTTACTTTTATGTATGTTGATTTGGCTAGGCCATAGTACTCAGGTGCTCTTTGTGGTCAAATACATCTAGATGTTGCTGAGCAGGTATTCTACACAAGGAATTAACATTTATATCAGTAAAGTTTAAGTGAAGCAGATTACTTTCCATTATGTAGGCAGGTGGGCCTCATCCAACCAGTGAAAGCCTAGTCAGAATGTCTGACTCTCTTGACAAGTCAGAATTAGCCCAGCAGTCAGCCTATTTATTTGAACCGCAACATCACTTCCCCCTTGGGATTCCAACCTGTAGTCCTAACATGGATTTTAGGACTTGTCAGCCCCTAAAATCTTGTGAGTCAATTCCTTAAAAGCAGGTACATACCTTATTTGTTCTGTTTCTCTGGATAACACAAGTGACTTAAACTACTGTACTCAACTGACGCTAATCCCTCATAAACCATTCTACCAGCTTCACAGTGAGTATGTGCTAACACTGACTAAAGGAGTTGAATAAGGACTTTCATTTTTGCTAAAAAAAACTTTTAATTTCAAATATCATTCAACAGAGCAGGTTACTTCCTAAGGCCCCAAATGCTCAGCTATACCATCATATTTTAATGTTAGCCAGTGGTCGTTAGGACTATAGTAACCTGTCTAATAGATTTATGGACTTCGGTGGACTGACAGAATCTTATTAAGCTAAAGAAAGCTAATTGACTGTATCCTCTTAGAAAAGAGATGATGCATTATCCTTGAAAAATATAAAACCTCCAATCTGTAACTACAGAATCAGCCAAATATTCTGTCTTTGTGCCTTGCTGTAGTCTATGAGTTTCTTCTCAAGATTAAGGGCATTCTGCCATAATAGAGGCCCCTAAGCATTAGCTAGCTCATTTCCTAGGGCAACAGGTGACTGACACTAATGTGGAAATTACTTTTCCTAGCACCTTAAGTTACAGCATTGTAAGATCTATGCCCCCAAGTCACAACCACAGTATGCAAGGTAATGAACACAACTGAATGTAGTGGGCTATAGAGGAATGCCATACTGGATGAAGCACCCAACAGTGTACCACAGTTTTCCTCTTTACAGACTGCTCACTTGCCTTCTCTGAGCTCTCGCAAATCTTGTTCCAAGAAGGAAAAAAAAATTACTTTGCATCACAAACACTAACTTTAGTTTATAGCATGTTTGTCAAAAAACATGACATATCAGTACCTTAAAACACAGATTTCTTAAACAAATGTGTGTTGGCACTTCAGGAATTCTTCCAACACAGCCCAGTGCACACAGACAGTAACTCTGTGCTACTGAAGCAAGAATTATGAAGTGTGTTAGCCAGCTTTCCATCTTCTGAAACAAAATACCTGAAACCCACAATTTAAAGATTTAATTTAGCACACAGTTTCAGGGAATTCAGTCCATGGTCTGCTGGCTACAAGGCAGGAACATCAACAGGGGAAGGGTGTAGCAAAGTAATGCTGCTTACTTCCCAGCAGTCAGGAAGCACAACACAGGAACAGTGTCACAGAAGGGCCAAGGACCACAAATAGTACCCAAGGTCACACCTCCATGAGCCCCCAGACATATCCACAAGTGTGCTCTACCAATCCCCCCAGGGTAGATCCCAAGCCAATCAGGACAATCAAGCTTCATTCATCACATCCCACTCCTTGTCAACCTGAGAACTTAAATACATCTCCTTAAACCATACCTATTCTTCAAATGAACACAATAATAGGTTAATAATTCCTCCTCAGCCAGGGATTTAGCTCAGTGGTGCCATCACCTGCCTCCCAAGTGCAAGGTCCTGAATCCAATCCCAGTACCAAAAAAAAATAATAATTCCACCTCACATAATACAACTATCTTGCATAGAACCAAAAATGCATTAATCACTTCCCCAAAGTTTCAACAGTTCTAGTATTTTTCAAAAGTCCAAGTCTCTTGTGAGACCCAAGCCAAATGCTTAGCTGTGAACCTTTGTAAAATTCAAAACAAGTTACATAATCCCAAGATATAACAGCACAGGGTAAGCATTCCTATACCAAGGGAGGAATGGGAAGATACAAAAGAATTAGACCAAAAGATCTAAACTCAACAGAACAAACATTAAGTCCTACAGCTCCACACCTGGCCTCTAAAACATGTATGATATGTGTGTTCCAGAGGGCTCGTGCAGCCCACCCCAACGGCCTTGCCAACTGTAGCTCACATGGCCTCTCTTGGACTGGCTCTACTCATAGCACGATGTTCCAAACCCTTGGCATCTCCAACTTCCTGGTGTCTTGACTGCACTGTTGGGTTCATTTGCACAGCTTCATGTACCATCCTCCCAAGGGTTCCTCGCCTGGTCTTCCAGGTTCTTCTTTAAAATCTGGGTGGAAGCCTTCCTGGCCCCACAAATATTAAAACCACCACTGCATGGAGAATGCCAAGGTCTGCTCCAGTGCAAGCAGTAGCTAGGCCCCCTTAGATCATGGTTACCGTGCCCCCCAAATGCCTGGATGGCTGAGCACAGTGAAATGAGCCCTGGGGTTACAGTTCCCCAGGAGGGCCTTCTGGAGCAGGTGCACCAGGACTGTCTTTGCAAAGGAAAGGTTGGCACATTTGCACATTTGGGCCTTGATGAGTGGGTCTTACTGATTCCTGAGATACCCTCGAGGTTATCTTTCTTGGCCTTGTACAAGTATTTGGTTCCTTTTTATTGGCACTAATCTCTTCAGTACCCATACACCTCCTTTGGCACCAACTTTACATGTGGTTCCTTTGGGACCAAAATTTAAGGTTTTAAAATATCTTTGCTCTGTTTTCGGCTCCTGCTTCTCACTATAAGTCTGGCTAGCAGCACCTGTGCCATAGCCTGAATATGAGACTGCTTTAAAACTCTTCTGCCAGCTCAATTAGTACACTGCCCTTAATCTTAGTCTCCCACGAAGTCTCAGGACATGGGCAAAATGCACACACAGGGCCTCTAGTCCAAAAGCCAATGGAGTCCTTGTTTTCCCTTCAAGGGAATACTCCCCAGTGACCTAACTTCTATTGACAGGTCCAAACAATGTAAAGGTCCTACCACCTCCCAGCAGCACCACAGCCTTTAACACATAGGCCTTGGGATGGGGGAGCACTCCAAATCCAAACTATAACCCAGATTCAAATGAAGAGAAAGAAAACTATCAGGATAAACGGTGTCCTAGATAACCTCAATACATTCAGAGCTCAAAGTTCAACCTTTCTCCCTAAAGACAGACCTACTAGGGCAGCATAACCTGGAATAGAAAATATTATTCAGCAACATCTATTGTGCCTCAACAAGATAACTCTGCAAAGTACAATAACATCCAAGAGCAAAAAAAAAAAAAAAAGAAATACAGATTGTCTTTGGGTGAAAATGCTATCCCACAGCTTGCAAGGGAGAAAAGGCAGTACCATTCACATTTGGGTGCCACTGAATCAGAAGCTTGGATTAACACTGATCTTCCAAACAAGATCATGCCTAACTCTTAAATTCCAGGGCACATTCATAGCTAGGGGTCACAGGATGCAACTGGAAATAGTATCTTTCCTACCTAAATACTTCACAGCATATTCAAAATTGCAAATGTCCACGTAAAACCCAGCAGTGTTGGCAACACTGGACTACAGCCCACAGAGCAGCAGCTGTCCAGAGTTAAAAGATGGAGGAGCTGAAGTGTGGCTGATCTTCAGCAGCTGAAGTAGAGGCTCTTACTGGTCAGTTTCCAGGTCACTGAGTCACTGTTACCTGCCTCGCCTTAAAGACCTCCTGGTTTGAGAGTCTTGCTCCATTCTATCAGTTGAATCCCATGAGTGGTACAAGTGGAGGGGAACTTGGAACCTAGGGTCTCTCTCAATAAAGCTGTTCTACCACCACTACTGAAGATAAAAACTCATAGCATGCTTTGGCCTCCTGAGGAAGGCATAAAGCCATCATTTCTCTGTCTCAAAGAGGAGGACACTCTCTGAACACAGCTCATCTGCTTGATTCCTGACCACCAGTGACCGGTGGACCCAGGCCAACACTCCTGACTCTTCCCAGTTGATATCCTCACTGATGCTCTGCCACCTCCAATAGAGAGAAAGTACACAGGAAATTCTCATTTCTGACAGAATACTATGTTTAAGCACTCAATGCCTAGTACAGTCCCAGGCACATGGCAGATACAAAAAAAGGTTTAGGCAAGAAAAAAAAGAATGAATGAATGAATAAATTTTAAAAGCACAGAAAAAAGGTAAAAGAGTTCCTCTTTAGGAAAAGAATAGATAGTTCCTATTTATGATTGGGTCATTTAAGACAAACTTCTTCCACCGTATTATGTCCTCAATTTAATGATGGAAAAGGACAATATGCAGTGAAAACTAGGGGGACTAATATTGTGAAATATGTACTGAACTTGAGGATTTCAAGTTCCTTTATAATAATCTCTCACAGCTTGACTGACATGTGGACCTTATAAAGGAAGCATCTCTTATGGATTCCAGAATAGACTTAAAACATTTTTATATATCATATTTCTTATCTATGAAAACATGAATCAATTATAAACTCCATAACTTCTGGTACATAAGATCAGGTACATTTGTAAAACCAACAAACACATAAAACTAATGAAATCAGAAACTGTGATGTTCAACTAATTGATAGAGGATGCAGCTTTACTGAAACTAAATAACCACAGGCAATGTCAGTTTGGTCCCGGCCTCCTGTATGTGAATATCTTTTAACCATACTTTTATAAACAAAACTCCATTCTCTTCATCACTTTTGTACTGAGACTACAGAAATTCCAACACACTGTGTTGTTGGGTACCTTCAGTTTCTGGGCACACATTGTCCATACACTGAGCCCACCTTTCTGCCTTCCACATCAGTCCATGACAACATGCATGGTGCCACACAAACACAAATGCAGGTTTGAAACTGTGGCCAAATCGCTAATGCAGGTGATTCAGAATCTGCTCAAAATGAAAAGAAATATGCTTAATCTCCTAAAACCCCCTCACATACATTTAAATCCAAGAAGAATTTGTGGTCCCTGATCTGAGAAACACCTTGACATGGAACAAGCTCTGGTCAAATGTGAGGAGTTCTGGTCTGCCAACAGGGATTTTTCTACCCATTATTCTGCATCTCACATCCTTCCGTTGTCAGAAACTCCTGAGTATTTACAAAGGTAAGAGACAGTGAGCTCTCTGAAGGTCAGGGTCAGGGTCAGGTCTCTGTACTGTGGCAAGTGAAATGTCAAGGACTATGTCAATAGTGAATTACAGAAACTTTGGTGCTCCTGCATGTCAGTATATCTTGTTTTATAAGACACACAGACTAAGTCCTTAAGGGGTAAAATTCATTTTTATCTTTTCTTAATTAGTCTGACAAAAGCAATCATCACTTAGAAGATCTCAAATGTTTACAAGCTGACGTAATGAACTTTTAAAAAATAATTCTGAGGAAATCATACATGCCCTAAGGTAAATTCTATCACTGCAACTTCCCTGAGAGACAGAATTTACTTTCCATTTTATAACTTGACACAAGACTAATGTAATTCAAAGGAAGAAATTTGAACACCCAGGAAAAACAATCTCTTCCCATTTCTTCTTTCCAACTACACACTGCAGTCAAGTGCCACGCCACCTAAATTGCAGAAGCAGGAATGTGTATTGTATATGCCCTCTTAGAAGTGATAAAGGAAATACCTTTTGAATCACAGTGGCAATCTAACCTTTCCCAGAATCTTTAAAAGTTCTCCCTTCAGCCCTCAGCTTCCAAACTTCCATTCAACGCAGATCAGCCTGATATAACCACTTCCATTTCACAAACTGAAAAAGACTAGGTAACAAGGAAAAAATGAGACTAGGTAAAGATTTTGAAGGCTCAAAGTGATAGGAGTATATCCATGAATCAGAATGGTAATTTGTGGGGGAAAATAAATCAAAAGTTCTGGCTGAAAGGGCTGGGGATTTAGTTCAGTGTTGTCGCTCCTGCCTCACAAGCGCAAGGTCCCAAGTTCGATTCCCAGTACCAAAAAAAAAAGTTCAAAGAAACGCTAGAGCAGAGTCTGTTATTCTTAAAATATGGACTGCCAAACGACATTCATGTTTAAGCCTTTCTCTTTTTGTTCAAAGTATAAGGTCAAAATAAATTACCTCTCTTCAAATTATGAGAGCAAAGCTCTGAACAATAAGTGATATGAGGGTCAGATAGGCCTCTGTCCATATACCCCAAACCGAGTCCTCCACAGACCAGAAGACCAAAAGAAATTACTACCTTGGGATTATATTCCAATACCAGAAGTTTAATAATAAGTTACTCCCATTCAGCAAACTAATGCCACACATAATTGTGACAGAAGACTTAAGATAAAAATGCAGCAAAACAACGAAACTTGAAAGAATAAAGATATAGATAGATATAGAGATACAGACATAGCATAGGCATAGATATAGGCTCAGAAACAGATTAGGACCCTGGTTCAAAATTTAGAAAGAGCAGAGGAATCTCCAGAATGCCTGTGGCCAGTGCACTATAAGGTCCTAAACCCAGCACCTAAGATAAACATTACTCACAATCAAAGACACCCCTGACCCTCATCCAGGACTGGGATGCACCCATCATTCAAGTGCAAGGCTAGAACAAATGTTACCTCCTTCCATGAGAATCCCACATGACTGACATGTGCTGGAAAAAAAATGAATTTATCTTTAAACCCTATCAGCACACTCTGAAGTGCCCCAATGTTTAAGATATCCAAACACTGCTATCAAAGAGAGAAGAGCTGATTGGCCTTTCCTATCTCAAGGTGGGTCAGGACCCAACGCTCACTGGGTAGAAGAGGGGAGACGGAGGCAAGACCACACCGTATAAATTAGATGAGCCAACCAAACAACTACACTATCACCACAGACAACAACTATACTGGCAAGGGCTCAAGTGAAATAAGAAGAGGAGGAAATATCAAGGAAAACCTGGAAGAGAAAGGAGATGCTGTTTCTGCCTCTTGTTTTTAAAAACTTCACAACTGGGCCAGAGCTTTAGCTCAGTGGTGCCACCGACTGCCTTGCAAGCTCAAGGTCCGGAGTTCGATCCCTGGTACAAGAAAAGGAAGGAAGGAAGGAGGGAGGGAGGGAGGGAGGGTAGGAGGAAGGAAGGAAGGAAGGAAGGAAAGAAAGAAAACACTAAGAGCAAAGGAACTTAGGAGGGCTCGGCACACATCCCAAAAGCCACTTGCAACCTTTCACAACGAAGTATTTTCTCTCCGTTACCACGATTGCTGAGGACTGGGGAGCTGAAACCCAAATTGCTTGAGATGTTGCTTGGATGATACCCGAAAGGTAAATCCTGTCAACACGACACTACTTTGTCTTTACAGGAACAAACCAGTCTTACATTTAGTATCCATTCTTCCTAAACTGGATATAAATACCCCAGTGCAGGCCTGAAGCAGGACACCATCAGGTAAGATAAAGTGCCAGGCAGGAAAGAAAAGCTCAAATGGGAGGACACCTCCTTGGAAAGATAGGAATCCACTTGGAAGAAAATCTGATATTCTAAGGCTGGGCGTGACGGTGCATGCCTGTAGTCCCAGCATTCCGGAGGGTGAGGCAGGAGGATTGCTGCAGTTCAAGGCCAGCCTTGAGGCCAGCCTCTGCGACATTGTGAGTTCATGTCCAGCCGGAACTACATAGCAAGACCCTATCACAAAAAAAAGAGAAAATCTAATATTCTACATTAAAATAAGCCCCACTATATCACATAGTAAAATGAATAAGAAGTTATTTTTTTAAGATAAATAGAGACTTCAAAGAAAATTCCAACTTGCAGAAGCCATGTGGGCTATGTCCATTCACAACAGCTGCAGTTCCCTGCAAACAATCTGCCCTTTAAATGTTCTTTGATGGAATTTTTAAGAGATGTTTCAGGTGAGTGTGAACTATATCACATCTCTTTGTCCCTGAGCACCTGGGAGAGTGCAGTGCCTAAGTCGGCAGGCATCTGGCAAATTGCAGGCACTCAACAAGGTTTGTGAAGTTAATTTGGCTGAAATAATGGCAACGTCATTATCAGTAACAAACAATTCTTATCACGTTTGGATGGAAGGAAGGAAAGGTGAACAGCTGAATTAGGAAGTGGAGTAGAAGCAATCCAATTGACCAGAACACCTAATGGCTGCCATGGTAATGATCACAGGAATCAGCTCAGTGTAGGTGGTTTCCACTTGACCAAGAACAAGACAGCAAACACTGCATTTGTTAATCTCACATCAGACGCAGGTGGGGATAAGGATACAAATCACCAAGTGACTGACACTGGTGCCCATTAAATGTAACAACCTCTGAAGAGCGTGGAAAGCATCATGGCAATAATAATGCCA
Organism: Heterocephalus glaber; assembly: GCF_000247695.1. The sequence continues at coordinate 10,924,439 of NW_004624811.1, forward strand.
TCAAGAATGCTAAGTCCTGGTTTGTACACTGATGCTAAAAGGCCAAGACAATCATTTAATGGCTGAGTGTCAAACATCTGCCACTCGGACTTGATACCTATGAAAATAAGATGACATGTACACATATACATGATATCTCATATGATGTGGACTCACTCTTCAGTGTTCTGGAAATTATTGCTTTGTTTTAATTAGCTGGACCCAAATTAAGCTACAGACGAAAGACGACTGAGAGAAAGGGTAGGATCCATAGCCATGATTGAAAGTTTTCTACTTCCCTGGTGGAGACATTGCATCTTACCTCCTAATAAACACTAAGAAGATCAGCATCACACCCACTTTCTACACACAGCGTCTCTCACACCCTAGTGAGTCACACACTCTCCACTCCGGGTACAGGATGCCCCTTACTTTTCAAACTAGCATGAGAACTCCGGAGGAGGAGCCGTGGGAACCGTGCCTTGTAAGGGAGCTGGGAACCAATGGACAAGCACATTTGTCTGTTTCCTTTTCATTCTTAAGTCTCAGATACACAAACGACCAATTAAAACGATGCCTTTCAGATCCTAATAATGACACCCAGGGCCAATAAAAACGTCAGCTAAAAAAAAGAAAAAAAATTTGGGCCGGGGATTTAGCTTAGTGGTTTCGCTGCCTGATGCGCAAGCGAAAGGACCCGAGTTCGATCCCCGGTACCAAAAAAAAAAAGAATAAAACGTCAGCTAAAATCCAAACACAAAGCACATGCTCAGTACTGGACGCCGCTTAAACTCCCTGAAAAACAGAAAGGCTGGAGACACACTAAGCCACCAAAGGATGGAGGGATGTAAGCGCCTCTGAGCGCCTGCCTCTGAGCGCCTCTCTCACCTCTCGTCTATCCCTAAAACTACCCCTGCAGGCAGGCATTCCATCTCCGCCCAGCATGGTCAGCAATTTGGTACTACACAGGGACGGAGAACATATTGCATGATTTTGCCATTTTATTATATCCTATAAAAAGCAAGTCTCGCAGTTCACAAGCTCTGGGATCAAATCTCTGATCCTTAATTAATCGGGCAAGTCCATCAACATCTCTCCATCTCAATTTGAGTACAAATTTATTCTTCAATCAGAGATAAGCACCTCCCAAGGACTGTTCTGAAAATTAAACCAGTGAACTCTGTAAAACGCCTAGTACAGAAGGTATTAATGAATATTTGTGCCCAAAAACACAAATGCCCAAGTTTCCTTTTCCACCCAGTCTCAGGGGAACAACAAATCCAAAAACTATCATAGAGGTTGCCAAACTGGCAAACTGCCCGGTCGGGAGCCTCAGGGTGCAGCCAGGAGGTGGAGGGTGACGGAACCACACCGCCGTGAGACCTGGGGAGGTCGCCCGCGGTGCCGGGTGCCGGAGGGTGGAATTTCACCCAGGATCCAGGATCCACAAGATGCCCTGCACAGGGCTCAGGATTCGGCGGTGAAACTTCCTTCCCAAACCCTGACTCTCCATACGCATTCCCTTCCTTAACTCTGGGGATCTCCTCCAGGGAAATTAAACCCAGTCCTTGGTGAGAAAGGCAACACACAGGTACACATAGCGCGGCAAGCTCTATGGGTGACGACCCCCGAAAGTCCGGAGGCCGGGAGGTGCACTCCGGAGGGCGGGACCCACGCGTACCTGGGGATGAGCCCGGCTTCCTCGCCCAGGCGCGCCTGGAAGTCCCGCCAGGCCAGGCCCGGGCTCCCGGGACGCCCGCTGGCGTCCAGGCTCCAAGCGGCGTCGGGGTCGTCCAGTTTCTCCTCGTCATTCGCGGGCTCGGGGCCCCGGTCCGGGCGCCAGGCCCCGCCGCGGGCCCCACGGAAGCCGCGCGCGAACTCCTGGAAGGTGACGGCCCCGTCCCCGTCGGCGTCCAGGCGCCGGAACACGGCCTCAGCCTCCGCCGGCCGAACGCGCAGCTCCGCACACAGCGCGGCGAAGTCCTCGCGCTCCAGGCGCCCCGAGCGGTTGGCGTCGCAGGCAGCGAAGACGGCGCGCAGCCGGGCCAGCTGCTCCGGGTCTCCGTCCGCCTCCATCCGGGGCGGCGAGGGCAGCAAGTGCGGAGCGGCAGGGCCCGTCCGGCCGGTTTCTCCAGCTGGGAGTCCGCGCGGCGTCGGGGCGGGGTGCGGCGGCTCCGACCGAGGCGCGAGCCCGCCCCGCCCACCGCGCTGCTCCTCTCCGCTCTGAGCGCCCGGCGTGGGCCATGGACGCTTCCCACCCCCTCCTGGCCGGGGAGGAGCCTCCGGGTCTGGGACCCACGCCCGAGCCCGCGTGAGAGCTGGGATCTCCGGAGCCTGGGATCGCAGAAGAGGAGCGCGGGGCCGGTGCCCTCCCTGCGAATACGGACTCCTCAGACTGGAAGGGGGGTGCTAGGGTGAGGTTAGCTGCACCTGTTGTCCCGTTCCAGAAACTTGGAAGACTCCTCTAGAAACAAGTTTTCCGACAAACCAAACTACAAGATTTAACAGAAGTCCCCATTGTGCGGTTGTACAGGCTTCCGTCAAAGCATTTCATTTAACGTAAAGTCGCATTGTCACATAGCTCTTTCCTGTCTAACTAAATCCCAACCGTTTTTCTCAGTCCCTGAGGTCAACCCAAGAAGACAGCTGGAATCGCTTGGCAGGCAGCGTTCTTTAAAGAAAGACAGCTGTAGTTTTGTTTCTGTTTTGCTTTGACTTTTGGATTTTTCTTTTTAAAAACCTTATGGAAATTATAGATACAACGTTACACTTCTCTTGGCTTTTACACACGTGGTTCAATGGTGCTGCTGTTTCTTTGGCACAAACTGCTTGCTGGATACAAGATTTTTTAAATTCATCCGTTTTGACACTTGTTTTGCAGAAAGCATTTCAAGTATTAAAGTATCTGACACTCCCTATTATTTTGAACAATTTCTTCCTGTTTCACAGTATCTATTGAATATTTCGGTTCTTATTTACACTTAGTTTCTCACATCAGAGATGATGTGATATTTACACATATGTGTTCTGTTTCTTTCATTTAAGAGCATTGAGCGAAAATTTAGCTCAGTGGAGCGCAGCCAGCCTCTCAAGCGCAAGGTCCCGAGTTCCGACCCTGGTATCCACCCCCACCCCCCACCCCACCCCCGCAAGAAGGAGTATGGTCTCAAGATGCATCCATTTACCTATAAATGTGTCAAGTATATCCTTTATGGCTGAGTAGTACTCCATTGTAAAAAACAAAAAATTTAAGCACGGTACTGCTATAAACATGGTTGTGCATATATATCTGAGGGCAATCAATCCTCCGACTGCCTGAAAAAGTGGACAGCAAGGGCTAAAGGAAGACTTGTGTAATTTCAAAGTACATGGTGGGCCCAGAGGTCGGTGTCTCAGAGTGGGAAAAGACAAAGACATTCCAGGCTAGCCCTCATTTATTGGGTATACACAATAATTGAAGGGAATATCAGGTGACTTAGCGGGTGGTGGTAATCCTATGTTGATAAAGATCTTATGGTATGAAGATCGTAGATCTTGAGGATCTTATGCTGATGAAGGTGATAAGGACAGCATTCTTGGGAGGAGATAGCAGGGAAATAAAGAAGTTATCCTTCCCCCAGATGAAATCTTTCTCTCTTTTTTTTTTTTTATTGTTACTGGATTCGCAAAGAACCAGGATGTCTTCAGGTGATATACTCTTGCCCTTGAGCATCACAGTATCACCTGACCATTGAGGCCTCAACTTCTGACCCGAGGCAAAATGGAGTTTTTTCCACATGCCATAGCCTCTCCCAGGCAAGGTGACATTAGACCTTAAACAGCTATAGTCATACTTTAATTATTAAATGATTTTTCCCTAAAATTTATGTAGACTAGCTCTTGTCATATATATCACTGTGGTATACTTTTTTGGGGAAGATACCAAGAAGGGAAATAATTGGGTCAAATGGAACCTCTAATCCTGGTTTTTTGAGGTATCTCCACACTAATTTCCACAACGGTTGCACCAGTCTACACTCCCACCAGCAGTGGAGCAGGGTTCGTTTTCCCCACATCCCCGCCAGCATTTGTTGTTGGTTGATTTCATGATAATAGCCATTCTTTCTGGAATGGGATGGAATCTAAGCCTTATTTTAATTTACATCCCTTGAATGACCAGTGATGTTGAACATTTTTTCATATATTTATTTCCTGTTTGTATTTTTTCATGTGAGAAATGTGTATTCATCTCAGATGCTCATTTTTTGATTCTGTCTTTAAGTTTGGGGGAGTCTGATTTTTTTCAATTCTTTATATGTTCTACATATTAGTTCTTTGAGGAACAACTGGCTAAAATTTTTTCCCACTCTGTGGGTTGTCTTTTCACTCTGGTGGTGATTTATTTTACTGTGCAAAAGGTTTTTAATAAGATGAGATTCTAGTTGTTGATTCTTTCCAGTATTTCCCCTGAGATCAGGGTTTTGTTCATGAAGTCTTTGCCTATACCTATGTCCTCAAGAGTTCTACTTATTCTCTCTTCCAGAAGACTTAGTGTTTCTGTTTTAATATTTAGATCTTTGATCCGCTTTGATTTTACCTTAATGCATAGTCTAGTTTTAGTCTTCAGCATGTGGAAAGCCAATTTTTCCTGCACCATTTATTAAAGACCATATCTTTCTTCTAGTGAATGTGTTTGGCCCTTTTGTCAAAGATAAGATGGCTAAGTGTGCTTGGGGTTGTTTCTTCGTCTTCTAACCTGTCCCATTGCTCTTTAGGTCTAGTTTTTTTGCTTGTTTGTTTGTTTCTTTCGCCAGTTCCATGCTTTCTTTTTTCACAGTAGCTCTATAGTATAATTTCAAGTCAGGGATGGTGATGCACCCTGCCTTGCCTTTGTTGCCCAGAATTGTTTTTGGTAGTCTAGGTCTCTTCTCATTCCAAATGAATTTTACGAATGTTTTCTCTAGTTCTGTGATGCATACTAATGGTATTTTGATTGGGATTGTATTAAATCTGCATCATAGACTTGAAAGTATGGCCGTTTTCACTATGCTGGTTCTTCTGTTATACTTTTCAATCTCCTTCTTCAGAGTACTATAATGTTCAATGTATAGGTCCTTTACTTCCTTTGTCAGATTGATTACTAAATATTTTATTTTTTGGATGCTATTGTGAAAGGTGTTATTTCCCTAATTTCTCATTCAGTGAGTTTGTTATTTGTGCAGAGGAATGCTATTGATTTTTGAGTGTTGACTTTGTATCTTTCAAAGAACCAACTCTTCCATACATTTATTCCTTATATTGTTTTCTTAGTCTCCACTGCATTTATTTCTGCCTGATCTTTATAATTTCCTCCCTTGTACAAACTTTGGACTTGATTTGTCCTTCTTGTTCTAGACATATGGCGTTTAAGAGTAGGTTGTTTATTTGAGCTCATTCTGTTTTCCTGATATGAGAATTCATCACTATAAATTTCCCTCATAGGATTGCTCTCACTGAATCCCATAAGTTCCAGTATGTTGTATCGACATTATCATTTAATTATAGATACTGTTTAATTTCTTCTTTAAGCTCATCTCTGACCCATTGGTTGTTCAGCAGAGTGTTATTTAATTTTCATGTGCTTATGGAGTTTTGTGGTTTCTTTTGCCATTGATTTCAAATTTTACTTCACTGTGGACATATAATATGCATGGGATAATTTCAATTCCTTTGCATTTACTTAAGCATGTTCTATGGGCTAATATATGGTCTATTTTGGAGACTATCCCATGTGCAGCTGAAAAGAATGTGTATTCTAATTTTGTGTGGTGAAACACTGTAAACATCTACGAAATCCATTTGTTCAGTGATTCGGTTCAGTTCTGGTATTTCTTCATTGATTTTTTTGTCCAATTGATGTGTCTATTTGTGACAGTGTGGTATTAAGATTCCCCCACACACAATTGTATTACTGCTTATTAGATTTTTCATGTCCATTAATATTTTTATATAGTTGGTTGCACTAGTATTTCATGCATGTATATTTATGATTCTTATCTCTTGTTCTTGGAGTTTTCACTACAAGTATGCAGTGACCTTCTTTGTCTCTCTTAAAATCAGTCTCGGCTTGAACTTCACTTTGTCTGCAAATACAATAGCTATTCCTGCTTTTTTCTGGATTCCTGTCACCTGGGGTATTGTTTTCCATCTTTTGACTTTCAGTCTATGAATTTCTTTTTGAGTTAAATATGTTCCTTGTATGCAGCATATTATTGGATCATGTTTCTTGATTCATTTTGCCAGTCTGTTTCTTTTGATTGGTGAATTGAGGCCATTTACATTGATAGTTATAACTGATACACATTGGCCTATCCTTGTCTTACTTTTTTCCTCCTGTTGATTCTCTGTCTTTCTCCTCTATTTAACTGCTTGCCCTGACTGGTGGCTTCTTTCTATTGGTATTCTTGGAATTCTGGTCTTTGTTATCTCTTTCTAAATTATCCTTCAGAGCATTTTGTAGAGCCTGTTTGGTGGTTATGAATTTCTTCAGTTGTTCTTTCCCATGGAGGTATCTTAATCCTCCATTTATTTTGAGTTTTTCAGGGTACATCAATCTGTGTTGGAGGTTGTTTTCTTTCAGGACCTGAACTACTTCATTCCAAGCTCTCCTTGACTTAAGTGTTTGCATTTAGAAATCTGCTGTGATTCTGATGGGGTCTCCTTCACAGATTTTTTTTTTCTCTAATTGCTGTTAATATTCTGTTCTTGTGTTGAATTTCTGGTATCATGTTAATTATGTGCCTTAGTATAGATTTATTTTGATCATGGCTGACTGAAGTTCTATATGCCTCACTTATTTGTATGTCAAATTCTTTTTCCACATTGGCAAAGTTTTCTGCCATTACTTCTGTGAACAGGTTTTTTTTTTACATCATTTGTGCTGGCTCTGGCTTTCTCATTGACTCTGATCAAACTTATGTTGTTCTTCTTTGCATCATTTATAGTTTTTGATTGATTGTTCATGGTCTTTTGCTATTTTCAAGATATTTTTCTTTTCATGGTAGCTAACCACAATCCTATCTTCTAGATCTGATATTCTGTTCTCTTTGTTCAGTCAGTTGTGCATACTTTCAATGGAGCTTTTTTTTTTTTGTATCAGGGATTGAACTAAGGACATTGTGCTTGCAAGGTAGGCAGAGGCACCACTGAGTTAAATCCCTGGCTCAATTTTTAATCTTCTGGATGTCTGTTTGAATCTGCTTCATGAATTCCATTTCTTTCCTATGTTGGGTATTCATAGTATCTATTCATGGTTTTCCTAAGCTCCTCTATTTTTTTGTCTGTGTCTACTCTAGAATCTTTGAGCATGTCCTTCATTTTTATCATTTCTTTTTTTATCTGAGTGATTATTTTCTCTATAGCCTCATGTATCTCTTTGTTTTACTTTTGCTGCTACCACTTCAGAAAATTTGGATGGGTGCCTTCCAAATTACTCCATCTTATTGTCCATTGGATTTGTCCTGGGTGGGCTGGAAGTCTGGAATTGCAGTTTGCTTCTGTATCTTTTCATTTTGTAATTTTAAATTTTATTTTGTTTTCTGTGTTGATGCTTGTAAATTTCTTATGGGAGATATCTTTATCACTAGTATTGAGCCTTCACTAGGAAATGTCTATTCCTCAGAGATGTCTTCTGGGCATATGTGGTTCTTGGTCTTTATGTCTGTCCCAAAATCCTATCTTCCCTCTTTATTAATGATAATGAGAGAGGAGACCACTCCTCCATATGGAATTGGGCAACTATGGGTTAATTTTGTTATTAGGCAACTATGGGTTAACTGGGTAACTATGCTCTTTGTAGAATGTATCTCAGCAGTCATGACAACTTCTGTAATCTATCATCAAAGGAGCATTACGGACTCAGAAAGTCCTGCCAGAACTCTTTGCTCTCCTGCTCTCCACTTCTCTGCTTTGTGTAAATCCTGCTTGCTATATTCTCATGGAAACTCCAATATAATTAAGCTTCATAGATGAAAAAAAAGTATATAAGGAAGTGCAAACTTCTATTCAGGGCTCTCCAGACTGACAGGAGTCACTCACTGAGCCACTGGCATCATTGAAAACTGCTTTTTGCTCCTATCTTCATGTTAAAGAGTTATCTGTACTGGAATCTTCACTGTTTCCTGCCTCAATGAGAAGTTGCTATCTATTTGGCTCAGCATCTAGTCCTTTGGTACTGGACTATGGAGATGGTTATGTCCCCAGAAAATCACAGTGTTGTTATACAAAGGAGAACAACTGATCAACAGGTACAACATCTTGGCTAAAATAGTACAATTAGTAATATCAACAGCTTCAAGAACAGCCTAGAAACTGACAAACTGTGGTAACTATTAATTTGGTACCTTTAACCATAGGAGCAAGATCTACAGTTATATAATAAAATCCAACATAAACCAGGAACTTGTATGCAATGAGTTTCCCCATAGTGATTTTACCCTATGGGAGGAGATTTAAGAGGAATAGGGGGCAAAACAGAGAGATAAATGAAGGGAAATATGTTGGGAGCAATTCTACATAATTTTGAGGAAAAATCATTTCACAATTATGATTAGGCCTAGTTTTTCTGCCTACAGGCTGACTATGGAATGTCAAGACATAACTCCATTTTTGCCTCCGATCCCTGCTAAAACCTCAATGGTCCTGTGATGGTATGACAATCTAGGGCAGGATTGCATCAGCTGAAGACATATTGGTTCCTTGAGAACCCAGTAAAAGGAGAAAGGTTTCACCTGGGGAGCATTAAGTTCCTTATCAACTTAACTTATCCCACCTACTATTGTAAGAATGCTCTTCTTACAGTTCTCCTCAACATATGAATCTTGTGACGTAGAACCTTCATCAGCAAAAGTTCCTCATGGTCCTAGGATTACCTTCTATCCCCTAAGTCACCTGATACTCCCTCCAATTATTATGTGTGCCCAATAAATGATGGCTAGTTTGGAGAGTCTTTGTGTTTGCCCACTCTGAGGCACTGACCTCCCAGCCCCTCACATACTTTGAAATTACACAAGTCTCTGTTGTCTTTTTTCTTTTGCTCTTGCCATCGCCCCTTTCTAGGCAGTTAGAGGATTTATCACCCTCTGACAGAAACATAGTAGAGGCAAGACTGGAGAACAAAAGATGATCACCCAAGCTTTTGAAAGCTGGAGAAGTGGGCTGGAGAGAAAAAAATGAAGGATAAAGCAAAAGAATGTCAAAGTGAAACAGAAAGACAAGGGACAATTTTCACTCACATAAAAATATCTTAAGATTTTTTGAAAAATCTTAAAATCAAGAGAGATAGTTGAAGATAGAAAGATGAGTAGAACAAAATAAAAGTAAAGGTGAAAACCTAAATAATGTAAAAAAAAATTTTAAACCAGACATAAAAAGGAAAATGAAATAAAGAAAAATAAATAAAATTCCTCTGCTGTCCACAGTTCTGTGATAGTGTCCAAGGCAGTTAGGGTCCCAAACTGTGCTGTGTAACCCCACCAAGTCTGCAGTAGGAGTACTGCTGGATGGCCTCCGGATGTGAGGGCTGGGGCCGGTTTTCAGCCAGTAGCTTTTTGGATGTTCCTTGATGGCCTGTCCATGTCTCCTTAGTGTGACAGTTTCTACTTGGCACTCCCAGTTGTGGTGGCACCCTCAGGAGGGACAGCCTGAGGCTGCTCCCAGTCTTGTGTATAGTTGGCTCCTCCCAGTCTTTGCACAGCCTTCTCTGTTCCACCCCCACTGGCACATCTCTATCTTGCCCTGTCTCTTGTCACAGGATGGGGTGGGGGGTTGCTTTCGGCTGCAGCAGATACAGCCCAAGACTGCTTGGTTCCCCTTCAATCTCCTCTCCAGTGGTTGAGTATAAACTTCCCAAAGCATTTTAAATCCCACACATCTGCATCTTTCTCTAAGACACTGGTGGCCACTCACTTCTTTCACTGCCTCTGCTGTACTATGGTCCCTAACTTTGCTGTCACTAGGGTTTCCAAAAGCTGGTGGCCTGTCTGTTGGGGAGAGAATAGTTTCCTGGTTGTTCATCCCTGTGTGAGCTGGTGAAATTTGCTGCCAGGCTGCAGCATCCTCTGTGTGGAGAAAGGCAAAAGAGACATGGTCCCGTATATCCCAAATCTATCCTGTGTGTCCCTTGAGTTAGCCACACTTTTTTAGTCCATCAGTTTCTTGGAGATTTTCCAGTATGGCGATTCTTGCTCAGCGCACAGGCAGTAGCACCCCTAGCTGCCCTGTGGGCTGGTACGCTGTTTTAGGAAGTGCTGAACCTATGTTTGGTTTGTTCTACAAGTCTCTGATTTCAGATTGATTTTGACATCAGGAGTATGTCCCTGCCTTTCTTCCAATTAGCTGTATTTTTAGTTGATTTTCTCTGAGTAGCTCCAATGTGGCTCCTCTTCTAGTCAACCATGTTGAATAGAACCAATCTTCTCTTTGTTTTTTTAAGCTTGTCCTTCAATTTCCAGGAGAGTCCCAGTCTGCCATATGGCTCATGTGTATGTTTCTTTAGGTGATTCTTATGGCACATGAATACTTTGGGGTTGTTTTTTACTTTTGGCATGTTATCCTCTCATCTTTAGATTTTATTTATTGCTATTTCTTTTAGTTATGACTGTATCCACCTTTTATCTCATTCTAGATTCTCTTTATCACTTATGACTTAGATTTTTAAAAATATGATAAGAAACTTGACTGGCACATTCCTTCCAGACTAATGTTTTTAAACATAATTCCCAATGTAAATATCTGAAGAATTGTTTCTTCCTAAAGTATACATTAAATACGGTTCACACTCACAGTATTTATCAAGTTCTAAATACTACTTATAACCTCCATCTGCAAACTTAGCTGCTGAATTATGAATCAGTCCATTAGAAATCCAACCTAATTGCTAAGTGAATATAGTGCTATATAGTTGGACAGCTAATGTGTTGAAATGAGTTTTATCATTAGTGCATTATCAATTCTTATTGATTTTGAGTTTCTATGCTTTCCTTTTATTCTAAAGATTGATTTTTCCTTATAAAGTAAAAAGTGACTAGTTTGATAATATATTTATCCTTACAAATATGCTTACTAAACCTAATCTTTGAAATATTGTCAATTTTAACTGCTTAGGCAAATGTACTTCCTTAAGTACTACCCACACAACTTCATGCTTGATTTTCACTCTGAACTTTATGCTGCTAGTTCCGAATTATTATATTCTTTGATCTGCCTTGCCCTTTCCTTGAGCCCCTTCACTGAAGAGTCAGCAAGAAACACAGATTATTCCAAATGTCATATGCATACCTCTTATTTCCACTGATACTCATCTATTCGAGACCCACTACCAGACCTCCTCTGTCAGCCATCTATCATTTCATAACAGCACAACCAACACACAGTGATTAAAAACAACCATTTTAGCAACCATTTTATTTATTTATAATTCCATCTTCATCTACTTGGAGAACGTTCACTAGAAGTTTTTATGCTGGCTTGCCTGGGACCACTCAGATGGTACAGTTAATGTGAAAGACTTGGGACTGGATGATCTCAGAAGTCCTCACTCACATTCCTAGATCACACTGACTACTGCCAGGGGCACATGCCTTCAGGACACTACCTGAGCTCTGTCACATGGTAGCAGTGCTCCAAAGGGTAAGGCCCCTTGCACAAGTGCTTTTCAGATCTCAACTTGTATCATGTTTGCTGTATTCCATTGACCAGAACAAGTCATATGGCCAAGCCCTAGATCAATGTGAGAAGGAACCACACAAGACCATGAATACAGGGAGATGAGTTCATTGGAGGCCTTTACTATACCAACAGACCACACCGAGCTTATAGGAATAATCCTTAACGTATGCACTCAGAGTCTGTCCTGCTGTCATTCTCTTTGTACCACCACAGCTGGAAAGTCTTAAATACTGATTATCCTATCATTGACCATGTCACTGGATCCAAGTCGAGTGGCAGTTTTGTGCCTCAAGGTACATTTGACAACCCTTGAAGATATTTTTGATGTCTTAATTTGAGAAGGGGGAAATACTACTGGCATCCAGTAGGTAGATGCTGGGGATGCTGCTAACATTTCATGATGCACAGCCTGCTCATACCTTTTTTTCATCCCCAGTAGAATAATTATCTGGCCAAAAATTCCAACTGTGCTGAGGTTGAGAAACTCTAGTTCATAACCCCCTGGCATGGTATCCCAATAAAAAGAAAACCAAAGAGGGCCGGGGGTTTAGTTTAGTGGTTCCACCACCTGCCTCTCAAGCACAAGGTCCTGAGTTTGATCCCCAGTACCAAACAAACAAACAAACAAACAGAAAACAAACCAAAGGTCATCTCTTCAGCAGAGCATCTAGAGCCTTCTGTAACCCAAACCCACAATAGAGATCCAAAAACTGCTCCCTTTAGTTATACTTCATCACCTGATTAGCTTCATAGCTCCCTATTATCAGGACAAAAGGTAAATAACCAAAAAACCCTTTAACTTTTTTCTCTTCTGCCTAACAACCATTTTCCAGCTTCAGCAGAAATAGATCCTGCTTTTCCTACCAGAATTTCCACAATTTCATTATCACTTAAAAATACATTCATTGTAACTGCTCAAGTAACAGGCTGCTGAAATGCTTTTGAATAACCCAGCAAAATTCATGGGGGGAAATCAATGTTATATAATCTGTCTCTAATTATTTTTTCAAGAAACAAAGGAAAGAAATAGGAGACCATTCTTTTGTGTTTTACTTTCCAGAAACTGCCAGCCTGGAATGGAAGATAACAGAGGAGCCATTGAGAGCCAGAGAGTTAATAGAAAAGGAGAGCTTGCCCAGAGTTATCATCCTGACTTTTAGAGAGATCACCTTGCTCTCCTGCTCACCTGCTCAAGAATTTTAAAAATCAGAGATAATCTTGTTGAGCATGTTTCTCAAAGTAGTGAAAAGATATCCTTGGAAAGATAGAGTTTTGTGACGAGATACATTTGTAAAACACAAATTTGGAAAGAATCCTACTAAGTTTCTTCTTGGTGAGATGAAGAAAGCGATTTAAACTAGTATTTCCTAATCATTTTTTACTCTGGAAGTCTTTAGTGCTTGTTTGGGGTTGGTTTTGATTTCTGGGACTTTTTCAGAGAAGGGATGCTCTTGAAAACATACCTTTGGAAATCTCATGTAGACAATGACCAGGGTGAGAAGTCCTAAGAAGTGATCCCTCACCGCTACATTATACATTGACCCAACTTCCCCTAATTACAATGAGCACTGAGCCCTTACCTTGCTATTCACATGATAAATGGGAAAAGCTTTTAATGGAAGCCTGTTGTAGTCTACCATGTAGGATTTCCTGCATTTACAAAAGCCTTCCTCAGAGCATGACTTAACATGCAGCACAAAAAGATCCAATAGGCCAGTTAAGATGAAACTAGAAATTCATGTAATGGTATGTACCACTGAGGGGCCAATTAGTAGGTTCACAAACTCTCTGGAAGTAATGCACCCCTGAAGGAACCTGAGTCTTGTTTTCTCATGAATATCTTCTCTTAGTTTACCATCCCTGTGGAAGTTAAAGGAAAAATGTTCATGATTTTGCAAAGAGGGCTGTGTCAGCAAGCTTATAGTGATCTACTTACCCTTTAGGTAAAGCATGAAAAAAGAGAAAATAATATAACACTCATATATCAAGCGGAAGCAATTGGGAACATTGTATTGAATTGCTTCACATCTGTTTGTTCAAATAAAGCATTATAGACCTAATTGAACTTTTCCTTTGGTTGTTTATTGTTCCTGCAGCTAATACATAACATTTTTGTATATTATACTTTGCTAAATCATTCGTTCTTAAAAATTAGATGTCTCTTTAATGTTCTAAACAGTATCAAATACCATTTCATATCACAAACAAGATCAGAATTGGCATCATCAGTAGAACTGAGCAGTGTTAAGTTTCAAACTTTCTGATCCCATTATATGATGAAAAAGCAGGGTTCACGTGCCATTTTTCTCATGTTAGCAAAAAAATGTATGTCTGCAAAGTTTGAGACAAGTTTGTGTATTTTATCCATACAGGAAGAAAAGAAAGTTCTAGAAATAGAATCCAGTGACATTACATGAATCTCAGTTCATCTTTTGGATAGCAAAAAAAAAAAAGCACATCGTGGTAAGTACAATCCTACCCATTACTATGCATGTGATACATAATCCACAGTCAACAGGACCTGAGGATATGATGGGATAGTCAGTCCTGTGATGCCATTAGGTTGCATAAAACTCCCTCACCCACTGTCTTTGAATAAATGAGCTGCATGTCAGGAAGGTTGGGTGGCAAGGACCTGAGGGTGGCCTCTAGCAGCTGAGGATGACTCTGGCTGATGGCCAGCAAAGAACCAGGTGCCTCAGTCCTGCAAGTTCAAGGAATCGAATCCTGCCAACAATCTGTATGAGCTTCAAAGAGGACTCCCGGTGTGAGAGGAAAACACCGCCCCAGCTTGATGTCAGATCTTGCGTAGAGAATCCAGTTATGTTTCTCCTATTAAGTCTGACCTACAAAACTGCAAGATAATAAAGAGGCATTGTTTTGAGCTGCTAAACTTGTAGTCATTTACTTTCGGCAATTGTAAACTAATACACAGATGTAAATTCACTTTTTTGAAAAGAAAGGGGAAAAGAGGCTAGGAATGTGGAATTAAAACAGTAACAAACGCTATTAGAAAAAACATGACTTGTTGTGCCCCTGGTAATTAACTATTCATACAATTTTAAGTTAAAATAAAACAGCTTTTGAGGACTTTTAATCTTGGCCTTGTAAGTACAAAGTGATTATTATTCCCCAACTATAATTGATAATATTCTTTTCAAACAAAAACTGTAATAGCAAACAACCTACAGAAGAAAAATAGAAAATTTCTTCTAAAACTATAAGGATTCTTAGGTCAGTACTTTTTTTTTTTTTTGGTACCTGGGATCAAACTCAGGACCTTGCACTTGAGAGGTAGGCGGCGGAACCACTGAGCTAAATCCCCGGCCTGTAAAGATTCTGAATATCCCCCTTTGAGATTTTTCAACACAAATTTGAAAGTTTTGATCATTGCTACTGAGAGTGCAATTATAGAGAGCCATTCTACATAATTTTTTGGGAAAAAATTCATTCCATAATTAAAGTATTACTATAGCTGTCTAAGGCCCAATGTCACCTTGCCTGAGAGCCTGCTATGCCATGTGGAAACATAACTCTATTTTGCCTCGGGTCACCAGTTAAGACCTCAATGGTCCGTGAAACTGTGATGCTCAAGGGCAAATGTACATCAGCTGAAGATATCCTGGTTCTTTGAGAACCCAGTAGTTATAAAAAAAGAGAAAGTTTCCCCCTGGGGGAAGGATAACTTCTTTATTAGCCTGCTATCTTGTCCCACCTACTCTTATAAGAATACTGTCTTGATCGCCTTCATCAACCTAAGATCCTCATCAACACAGGGTTACTGCTGCCCCTAAATCACTCAGTACTCCCTCCGATTATTGTGTGCCTGCAATAAACAGTGACGGGCTCCAAGTGTCTTTGTCTTTGCCCACTCTGAGGTACTGACATCCAGGTCCTCCATGTACTTGGAAATTGTGCGAATCTCTATTGTCTTTCTTTCTTTAGCCCTTGCTGTCCCCCTTTCCAGGCAGTTGGAGGACTGATCAACCTCTGATAGGAAATTATTTGGTGATCCTTTTTATTGAGGTAAAATGTACATACAGTAAAATGTTCCCATCTTTACAGTTAATGAGTTACCAAGGGCATATTTTCGTCATTATAAAAGTGCTCTTGATCCTTTCTAGGATCAATTTTCTACCTAATCCCATACTCTAGGTCACTGCCAATCTGCTTTTTCTCACTATAGATTTAATGTGATTGTGTATGTTGTAGAGTTTTAAGTAAATAAAATCATCCAGTAAATAAAGTCTTCCAGGCCTGACATCTCTTGTTCTGCATATTTGTAGATTAATTCATATTATTGTATATTTTAACAATTCATCCCTTTTAAATAATGACTTGGATTACACTGTATGTTGTATCACAGAGTATTTATCCACTCCTTTGTAGATTGACATTTGGGTTATTTTCAGACTTTGTCTATTGTGACTAAAACTGCATAACTATTCTTGAATAAGTCTTTGTGTGAAGGAACATATGTGTTCCTGTCTCTTAGGTAGCTCCGTAGTACTACTATTGCTGGGTCATATTCTCCATCAAATCACCATTGTCAGAAATCAAAGAGCACTTGTGTAGGATTCAAACCCAGATGACCTGTGTTATGGTGTAGATGGAAAATGTCCTCCCAAAAGCCTTAATGAGCTCAGAGTCAGGGCCTGTAGATGACTGGATTATGGGAGCACTCTCCTCGTTAGTGGATTCACCCACTGATGCGTTTAATAAGCGTGCTGTTGGGAGGTGGGGCCTGGTAGGAAGAGGTGGGTCATAGGAGGCCTAACCTGGAGCAGTATATCTCCCTCCCTCGCTCCTTCATGGCCACCATTACATGAGCAGCTTTCCTCTTCCCAGGCCCTTCCACCATGCTGTTTCTGCATTGTAGCTATTCGACCATGGACTGAAAACATGAGTCAAAATAAACCTCTTCTCCTTTAAGTTGTAGATGTTAGATATTTCCTCCCAATGGTCAAAAAAGTGACTAAGACGACCTGATTCCAATTTCCTGTGTACTTCCATCATGTGTACGGAAGATACTGTCTGCATCCACTCTATCCCGAGATGTCTGTGTATTTCTACCCAGTAACAGCCTCACATCCTTTGTTAGAAGACTGCTCTCATGCTGCTAGAGTTTGCTTTGCCTGTGTGTCCAGAGAGCCATAGGTGCTTGGCAATGTGTATACCCTCTGGAAGTAGCGCCTGAACAATGTATGCTGGGATAAATACCCCAGCACTTTTGCTCTCTATATGAAACCACTCTTAGAGTTGACCTACACAATCTTCAGGAGTACCCACTCACCAGGTGGCAGTGCTTGTTGTCAGTATTGCACTGTGGCTTATTTTCCTTTCCTCTCCAGTTCCTTCCTATTTTCCTTTCCTTGCCTTTGTCTAATTTCCACAGTCACACGACTCCTTACTCCAGCGTCTGGGTAACCAAGGTAGGGCACTGCAAAGGCAGTACACAACTTCTTCCTTGGGATAGAATTCTCTCTAAAGAGATTCAAGTCCAAGGATGTGGTGTTTTTGGAAGGGGATTCTACATGACAGTGTGGTACCTGGAGGCCATCACAACACCTTGGAACAAGTCCTGGAAAAATCAACACTTTCTCTCACATTGCTACAATACTCATAAAGCCACTAGGAATACAACTAAGTATTTATGAGGTATAAAATAGTAAATACCTCTTCTAGAGTTAACTGACTTGCTCTTCTGTCATAACATGTTGAGTGACTGAGGAAAAGTAGATTTTATTATGATGCTTAGAAATCTTGGGTAAGAGTTTATATACATTATAGTATATAAACAATACCAACAAGAAAATACTAATGTCAAAATTATAGCAAGTTTATCATTATTTAGAGGAAGGGAGAAGGTGCTTGGCATACAAAAATGCATTAGTTTTATATGATGCCAAAATTTCACGTGTAAATGTTTCTTGATTATCTACCTCCACTTAAACTGAAAAATAATTTGCAATTCATTTCACTTGTGAAAAATGCAGGGCATATTCAACCAAGTATCCTTTCATGGCCTTGGTAGAAATTCCATTTGTCTAAAAATATGAGCATGTAAGGGCAGAAAGGTCATGAGATACTCTGACCCTTCTGTAAGCTTTGTTCATGTTGCTCAAGTCAGAAGTGAGGCCACAGCCATAAAGATGAGAGTCTTCAATCTCAAACAATAAGAAAGACCACAGATTATGCGCTGTCCACATAGGTGAGCCAAGATTCTAAGCATGAGAAGTGAATGAAAAGTCTTAAATAACCTTGACTAGTGCTTTGTATTTTCAATGGAAAAATACAACAGTAAACTTGAGAATAACATGTACACTTAAAAAGTTTGCATCTGTACATTTAATGAGGAAATGGTGAGGGACCTCAAGATAGTGACCAAATGCCAAAAGAGCATGTTGGGCCTTGCCATGAGAGACGGCACTTCAAAGCAGGTATTGGTAAATCCTGCCTAGCCTTGTGTTTACAGATTCCCTGCACTGAAAATGTTTTTTGTTTGTTTATAAGTGGTTGAAAAAAATTGAAAGAAAAATATTTGAGGATGTGTGAAAATTTTACCAAATTCCAATTTAATGTTCACATAAGGTTTTGGAGCAGAGGCTTTGTCCTTGCTTTGCCACTGCAAGAGCACAGCTGAGTGGCAGTGACAGACATATATGACCAGAAGAACTGGAACTATTTACTCTCTAGCCCTTTACAGAAAAAAATTGCCCATACTGCTCGGTATGAAGAGTGAAGAAAGGGTACATTTCACTAGTCTCATAGTATATGTTAAATGCATGCAATGATAAGGAATCATATATTTTCACACAAGTCTTCTTCCTTCAGGTACCACTGGAAATCCTTCAATTCTAATAATAATTCAGCTTGCAGAGGATGAAGTCCAATCACAAGGGAATGGTGGTAGAATGAAGGAAGGCTGCTGAAATTCCATTAAAAAATCATTTCACGTTTTTAAAATAAGAAAGGTACCAATAGACCAGTATTTGCAGAATCTTGTGCAATTTTATGTGAGTAAGCTATTTGGAGTCTCAGTATTACAGAAGGAATCAACAGTAAATTCTCCTTCAAATGTACTAATTGTGCCTTTGTGAAGAATTACGAGACCACTTTTCAGAAGGGGAAGAGGAGTAGGATGATTCTTTGGCTTCCTGTTTTGTCTTACCTGCCAGCCAATTCTGCATTATAAATAATTATAAATAGAAACAGTATTGGACAATTATGTTCATTTTAATGTTGGTACTCCATAATCATGTTATAATTTTATCATGTTTACAATCTTACAAGACAAATCATGTTGTAAGACCACAGTGGGTTTCTTTCAAAGGAAGCCTATAAAATTGACCTCAAAAATTTGAAAATTATATTAGTTCCAGGGAATGCAATGTATGCATTGCTAGAATGGAGATAAACTTACAGTTGCCAGAAATAAAGAAGAGATATATATTTCTATGGAGCACAAAAGTAGTTCACAATTCTGTAATATGAGAAAATGTTAAAATATCAGGTGTTTTTATAGAAATAAACTTTATTTTTAATTTTCAGAAGTATAAAAGTTGTAACACTTTGTCTAAATTATTAACAATTTAGTTGATACCTAGTTAATCTCAAACAGCATTATTTTTTTTTCCTTTTCTTGAAAATTTATACTTGCATCCTTTAAAAGACAGACTAACATATATTAGCATTTAATAAATTATTTGAAGAGCAAAATTCTAGAATATCCATGTTTGTCATGGTACTTGAAATATGTTTACTATATTAATTTAAGTAATGTATCTCAGAAGTAACAATTATAATCATTAGTTCTCTAACCTTTAGGTCTGAATAAAACCTATCACTTCTCACAATGAGAAGGCAGAAAATAATATAATAATCAAATGGAGCTAACCTGAAATCATTTAATTCTCTTGGGCCTTTAAGAGACAGGGCCTGGTGGGATGTCATTATGGGACCCTTCCATTTTCTGGCTTCCTGTCTTGCCATGTCATCTTTCCCTCTCTTCTGCCCTCCCACCACTGTGATAACCATGCACCATGATGTGTAGCAGCAAAAGGAGGCCTCACCAGAGCCAGCACCATGCTGTCTAGACATTCAGCCTCCAAATCCATGAGCTAAATAAACTTTTCTTTACGTCATCCAGCCTCTGGTATTTTGTTATAGTAATGAAAAACAGAATATATTTTCGATTTTAGCAACTTAAGATAAATGAAACACAACTTTCATTTTTAAATAAAAATTACAATACCATATTTGAAACTGCAAATGTGATTCACATTATGAGAATGAGTTAAACAGCAAATACTAGATAATTATTTCTCATGAGTAATGAGTGTGACTTAAAGTTCTCATATTACTTATTTTCAACTCAAGTAAGGACAATTAGGCCACAGAAGTCATTTCTTCATCCAAGTCACTCAATTTGGCTTTTATTTCCAATTGCCCTAAATCTTTGTCTGTAGTTAAATTCCGAGTTTTCTTCTTGTGCTTCTTAGCGACTGCATCATTCACACAAAGTTTTCTCATTTTAATGTTTGACAATTTCTTCAGATCCAAATCCCATTCCCTAAAGGTTTTCAGACTACTTGCATGTAAAATGTCTGGAATCTCAAGGCCGTAGCCTTCATATTGCTGTTGTTCACGCTCCATTGTCTGCTTAATGACCATCTCCCAGGCTTGGTGGCACCTTCCCTGCCAGTCCTTGATGCTGCTGTGTAACTCAATCTGCTCCAACTCACTGCTGAATCGATTTAAATACCTTTCAATTAATTCACAAGCGTCTTTCTTTGAATATCTCATTTTTGGGGGATCCAGCTCATTTTGAAACCACTGCAGTTTTTCACCAATAAGGTTGAGACGTAAAGCCTTTTCATTCTTCAATCTCAGAAGAAAATTTGTATATGTGTTAGGAAATTTCCAAAGCAAGTTTTAGAAATTTTTCCTTCTTTTCTTGTTTGTGGGCCTCTCGTAATTTATGCAGCTTTTCTACTATATGGGTGGATGATTCTTTTTTTCTGTGCTTTTTCCCTTTGGTGCTTTAGGCATGGTGACGCCCTGGAGGCCACAGGGGACCTCCGCACTCCAGACCGCACAGACTCACAGACCCGAGCGCCGGGTCTCAAGCCCGCTCTCCAGCCCAACACACGTGGGGCCCTGGGGTTTTTTGACTAAAAAGTATTAAACCTCCTGGTGTCAGAAGTACAAAATGAGTCAAACTAGATCAATCAGAAAGAGATGTATAAAATTCAAAACTCATTCCTATTTCTCTATGAAGCATTCTATCCTTCAACATTCAAAGAATAAGATATTCAAATAAGGTTCTTTTCATTAATACCCTGGAATCTTAAGTTATCAATGAACTAGCTCTCTAATATTTCACTAATGTAGCAATTAGAAATACAGAGTCAGAATTTCTAATAATGCTACATGTCTTCCTTAATTTGCAAGTCTTTAATGTCATAAAAGATTAATGGATAAAATGGGGAGCTAACAAAACATCACACTTGCCTCATAAAAATGAGGCACTGGCAGTGGAATAAGACAGCATTCCCTTTTTTCTTTTTTTGTACCAGGGATCAAACTCAGGACCTTGTGCTTGCGAGGCGGGCAGCAGAACCACTGAGCTAAATCCCCGGCCCTAAGGCAGCATCCTCTGTCCCACAACACACTGGTTGAGAATGCTGTGCCCTTAGCGGTGCTTTTTAAAGCAATGTAGATTTCGTTATGTCTTTAAAGTTGTCTCACAGCAAGCAAATTATTCGTTTTAACTTTTAAAAAGATACTACCATTGGAAAACTAAACTTCCTCAAACTGTTTCATTATATATATATTTTGAAATCTAAAATCATCCAGGATACTGCAGAAAAGTATTTTATTCAATGGAGTCTCGTATTTCATGAAAGATTCATTATGGATACCTCAGATTTCATTCAAAGAGTTCAGATTTAACATAGCAAATGATGAATTAAATATTTCTTGAAATACAAAAAACTTGAAATGGTAACTTTGACTCTGATAAATCTTGAAATGTTTTCCTTTCCCAACTTATTTTATAGTTACGGAAAATGGAATTCCAAAGATACAGGCCACCTTCTGTGAAAGGTGTTATAGGGACAGAAAATAGAACAGGGGTCTCATTAGGGTTTCTAGCTAATCCTGAGTAAAAGGAGTTTTAGAAAAACTTCACTAGAGAAATTCCCCTAAGAAGTAGCTCAAGGACAGGGGTAGAGAAAGAAGGAAAAGAAAAAACAGATAAAGAAAGGCACCAAATGGCCTGACTTACATCAAGAGACCAGAGAAGGAAAGAGCTGACAGTCAGGGTACAGAGATAGGCAAGTGCACAAACAATAAGCTTCTCCCACCTCCAATAAAATGCAGGGGGAGCAAATGAGAGAGAGGGGGGCTGCATAACTTTAAGGAAAGCTCTTATTGCCATGTATACAAGTGTACTCACACCTATGCACTTACATATACATACATGTGTGTTTGTGTGTGTGTATTTACTCTAGAGTCACTATTCACTCTAGGATCAGTATAGAGTACAATAGACAGCCACACACCCCCTTACTAACTCTGAGCTAATCGTGAATAAGGTACCCCCTTGCCATAGACCACTGGAAGAGATGACGTTAAGCAGAGATGCCCAGAAGCCAATTCTGCTATTGAAAAAAATCATAGAAACTTGGTTTATCCTCAAGTATAGTTACTAGAAGTTATTTTCTGAGAAATATTTAATGATTGCTGCAAATTTGTTTTGGTAAAGTAGAAATAACCATAAACATTTATGAACAACCACAAATAAATGCACAGCTAACATCAGGCTTCCTCTTCACTTTGTGATGAAATTTAAGGCTAAAGGAGGCATAATCCATTTTTTTCCCCATCTAAAAGTGGTTTCTTTGCTGTGATGAATCTCTGCTAGACTTCCAGAAACATTTCCCTCAACTTTATCTTGCTACAAAAGAACTAGAAGAAGAAGTTGAGTTAAAATTGACCAAGTTGGAGGAACAGGAGCCCAGGAAGCAGGGATGGGGCTTGAGAACACAAGTCCATTCCAGAATTTGTCAAATTTGTGGGCTTGTGTTATGTTTTGGATCATAACTGTCCCCCCAAAATAATATGTTGAAGGCTTTGCTCCTAACCAATGGAATTATTGGAAAGTGGCTGAAACTTTAAGAGATAAAGCCTAGTTGGAGGAATTAGGTCAGCGAGGGTGTGCCCTTAAAGGGTATCTTTAGATCCCAACCCCTTCTCTCTCTTTTTGCTTGTTGACCGTCATGAGGTAAGGAGCTTTCCTTCCCTATGAGCTCCCCCCATGACATACTGCCTCATAAGAGGCCTAATGGCTATAGTAACAAACAACCATTGACTGAAACCTCTAAAACTGTGAGCCAAAATGAGTCCTTCTTCCTTGTAAAATGATGATCTCAGGTATTTTGTTACAACAGAAAGCTGATTAACACAGCGTGGAATTTTGATAATTTGGAGCAAAAGTTTACCTAGATACTGTATCCAGAATTAAATAAGTTCTTTTCCAGGATAAAAGGTCTATGTAAAATCTAAATCATTGGTTCTCAAAGATTGGTTCCTAGCCAGAAACATCAGCATCATCTCAGAAATTATTAGCAAATGGAGGACTTTACCCCTGGCCCACTGAATCTGGGCATGGATTTCACCAATCTTAGGGTCTGGCAAGTCCTCCCAGGATAGTCTCATGTAGGTAAATTTTGACAATCACTAACCTCCAAAAAATGGATTGTAACTGTTAAACTAAATTAGAGATAAGGACCAAAGTTTCCCTGAATAGACAAAAGCAGGCAGGCCTAAGTGACCTTCACTTTACTTGATCTGCAAACATAAGCAAAACTTAACTTGAGCTACTTATTCTAAATACCTATATTAAAGAAAAATGAAACATAAAACTAACGAATCAGAAGCTGCCAACTAGCTTATAGCTATGTAAGTAGGAATTTTCCAGCAGGACAGACCAGATAAGGCAACTAATAACTGTAACCAATCAAGTGGTTTCTTTACTTCCAATTTCACCCTATAAAAAGCCTTGTCCTCACATTCCTTCAGTGGAGCCCTTGAACCACATCTGGTTTAGAGCTGCCTTGTTCACAAATCCTGGTATCTCACTGGATTCCGTTGAGTACCTATACTGGTATCATCTAGGAAGAATATTCCCTCTAATATTTCTGAAAATTCAAAATTCTTCATCATGGGTTTACTCTAACTCAGTAATACTGAATGTTTTTGCCCTTACAAAATGTTATTAATAAATAGGGAAGGGTGGAGAGGCTGAAGGGAGAGCAGGGGAACGGGGAAAACATAGGATACATCATGTAAAGGTGCATGATCCTGATGATGAAAGTAACTGCATTATAGACCTAAAATGTACAAATAAACTTAATGAAAAAATGTTATTAATACAAAAAGTGAGTATTTATGAATACCAATATTCTTTGGGATAAAGAAAATTCAATTGAACTATGAAAAAATAATAAATGTCTAACCCAGGATGTTTCCTATGTGTCAGGCTCTTAAATATTTTTCTGTATTAGAACACTAAATCCCTCAGTGATCCTGAAGTAGGTGTTATTGGTATGATCCATATGTTACTAATGAGGAAACTGAGCCACAGAGAGTTTTAGTTGACTTACCTAAGGTCACACAGCTGGAAAAGAAGATGAGATTTGGATTGGGAAACAGGCTCTGAAGTCCACACTCCAAATCAATTCCGCCTGTCAAATAAAATGAAAAAAGTGATTCAGACTATGTGTGTAAGCATGACTAGAGTCTTTTCTTGAACATTTTAATTAAATGTCTTATTGTTTTATATAGAAAATATCATTTGCCTCTCATTCTTCTTTTTCAATATTTAGCATTTAATATGAATAACATTGGGGAATATTATGCCATAAACAGGCAAATATATATGTAACAATTTACATTAAAAAAGAAAATACCAAAATCTTTTAAAAAGTTATTCAATGTTAATTAGGGAAAGTCACACAATACCTTCATTTTCAGAATAAGTTCCTTGTGGTTTTATTTATTTACATATTAAAACAAAATGAAAAACCTTACACAACATCATGGAAAAGTCAACTGTTCTTATCTAAGATTTTTACACTTTTAAAAATTTTTACACTATTTTATAAAAAATCATAGCTCCAAATCTGGAAGGTAGTTTTCCATGAAATATGCTTTCTATGGGAAATGCTCCCCTGATTTAGTAAACCTCACTATGAACATCCCAGGTCTTCACAATGACACCTGTGGTTAGTATATTCACTTCTCATCCCTGTCATTCTCCTGTCTGCAAAGGTTTGTGTGCTTGGCCACTAGCAGTGTTCGCACACTCATCCCAAACAACTGCTCTCTCCACTTGACTTACTTGGTGTGAGTCTATTTTTAGCACATCCTGCCTGTAACTCTGTACAACTTCACAGGCCTCTGCGATGTCCACTCCTATGAGAAGGCTTCCAACAGTCACTTCATCACTTGCATCTCACCCTTGTGCATTTTTCCAATGGATGCAAAGCCCCAAGTTCCAGCAGAAGGACTTCCCACACTTGGAACATTTCTGCAGCTTCTCTCCCATGTGTACTCTCTGGTGTTCACTGAGGGAAGGCTTCTGAGTGAAGGCCTTCCCACACTCACTGCACTTGAAAGGTTTCTCTCCTGAGTGGGTTTTCTGGTGAATCTGAAGGGATGCCTTCCTTGGATAAGCCTTCTCACACTTACTGCACTCATAGGGCTTTTCTGATGAGTGCATTCTCTGGTGGATGATCAGCTGTGACTTCCCGCAGAAGGGTTGTTCACACAAGCTGCACTTATAGGGCCTCTCCCAGTGTGTGTCCTCCTGTGAATAATGAGGTAGGACTTGCTGCTGAAGGCCTTCCCACACTCACTGCATGCATAGGGTTTCTCTCCTGCATGGGCTCGCAGGAGAGCAGTGAGCTGTCCCTTCCTCCCAAAGGCTTTCCCACACTCACTGCACTGATAAGGGTTGTTTCCCGTGTGGACACCCTGATGATGCACCACAAGCTGTGTCTTCATGTTGAAGGCTTTCCCACAGTCCCCGCACTGGTAGGGCTTCTCTCCTGTATACATTCAGATATGAACCAGGAGGTAGGACTTGCTCCTAAAGGCCTTCCCACACTTGTTGCACTTATGTGGTTTCACTCCAGTGTGAGTTCTCTGGTGTACAACAAATGGGGACTTCGAGCTAAAGGCTTTCCCGCATTCACCACACTCATAGGGCTTCACTCCTGTGTGACTTCTCTGGTGTAAGATGAGCTGAGATTTCCAACTGTAGGCCTTGCCACACTCACTACACCCATAGGGCTTCCCTCCAATGTGGACTTCCTGGTGGACGATGAGCTGCGACCTGAAAGAGAAGACTTTCCCACATTCACTGCATGAGTAGGGCTTCTCCCCTGTGTGAACTCTCTGGTGGGCATTAAGGTTTGACTTGGCACTGAAGGCTCTCTCACATTTAGTGCATTCATAAGGCCTCTCCCCAGTATGGATTCGGAGATGGATGATGGGCTGTGACTTACAACGAAAAGCTTTCCCACATTCATTACGTATGCAGTTTCTTTTCTGTGTGATGAACTCTTTGATGCTTAAGAAAATACCATTCCTCATAACCATGAAATCTATCAGAATTCTTTCTTATATAACTTCTGCTTAAACATGAGTTTTTCACCAAACTTCTCCCATGTGTGTTATACTTAGAGAGCTTTTGTCCTGAAGGAACATGGGTTTTGCTTAGATGAAGTTTTCCAAACACATTGCACACATAGCTTTTCTCAACACTTTCACGCTCATTTTGATTTTTCTGGTACCATTCTTCCCAACCTACACAGCTTGGAGTGGACATTTTGGCATTTACTATCCATGGCTCTTCTCCTTGTTCCATCTTGAAGTCTAACTCAGGTATAATACCATGATATCCCACTGATAACAGGTTGCAGTAGTTTTCCAGGGTCACCTCCCCTGTACAGGTGCCTTTGTGTTGAATTCAGTAGCTGCCACTCTTCCCAGGAGAACTCCATGGACACATCCTTGAATGACAACAATCCCACTCACAACTTTTTGTTTGTTGATGCTCCTCTGAGAGTTGCCTGTTATCCTCCTTGTGGTCTCAGACTCTGTCAGTCCTCATCACCCCTCCATGCTCTAGAAAATGTCCTGGCATAACAGTAGGAAGCTTTCCATGACTGTAACAAACGTTTTGTGGCACTTCACATGGTGGCTCTTATGAACTTCTTAGAGTTTGGAGAAATCCCACTCCTTCTCACTTCTTTTGCACTCTAGCCCTTCATCACAGGTCCTTTCCTTCTCATTATCCTGAGTCTTCAAGTCAGTCCTCTTCAGGGTTTCAGTTTGTCACATTCACTCTGATCCAGCACGAAGTTGTCCCGAAGCTGACAGCCATCCCTTTGAGCCACTAGAACCAAGAAGGTGCGGCCTGAGTCGCTCACAGGGACACTGTCTCCACTCTTCCGATCTCCGGGCTGGGCACTGGCACTCAGCCAGATTCAGAGTGATCAAAGCGACTGTGGGCCAGGCCTACCTGGGTCCAGACTCTTCGAGTCCCAACACTTGCACAGCCACAGAGCCTCCTACTGCACTGGTGGCGACCTCGGAGCTAGAAACAGCCCCGTTCTCATTCTTGATAGTCTGTTATAAATGAGTAGACATGGCTTTGGCTAATTGCTCCGGTTAATCTCTGGTCCAAACCTAAAGAATAACATAAAAGCCTTGTGATTGCACCGCAGGATGCAGCACGTTTTTATTGAGTGCCTTCATGAGCATAAGAATATTTCACATTTTCTTCTAAGACAACAAATTCAGTCATGTGTGGAAGACCACATAAGGACAGGTTTTACATTTCTTTTTTTTTAACAGTGGTAAAATATACCTTTATTTACTTTTTTGAGTCAGAGGGTAGTAAAAAAAATTATTGCTAAAGTAGATATCAGGCAAACAGAAAGGTGCTTTAGCAATCCAGTTATCTTTGAGTTTGTTTAAACTAAGAGGAAAAGGTCATGATGTTTTCATGCAATACATACTTGGTTCTGTAAATAACAATTGTGACAAACAGCAGAAAGAATTAAGGACTGCTACACTTGTGCTCCATACCAAACACCAACATTTTGGGTTGTACATAATTAAAGAAATACCTCACTTTCAAAATATTGTAATAGCCAATACATAGAGGCATGTGTTAAGTGGACATAGGAATGCAGTTTAGAAAAGAAAAAAAAATCACTGGAACTATACAATTTTTCTTTAAAATCACTGAGCAAGAAAAGCAACAACAAACTTTCATACTGATTTTACACAATTTCTGTACAGTACCTTGACTTAAATCCAACAGCAAAAGTTAAGACTCTCCGCCTCTATTTTTGGTAAACAACTGTATGGTAAACTTAGATGACTTTTCCCCCTGGATTTTACATGTGAGTGGCCTGTTTTATATTTTATTTAAAAGAGGGCAGGCTTGGTACTTTTATACTGTTGTCACCAATGTTAATATTTCTTGGGATCTCAAGAAGATTCATATTTTTTACAGCTGAGACAGCACAGGCTGGAGCTCCTGCTAAGCCAGCCTCAGATTTCTCCAGTTCATTTTGTTCATCAATTTGTGTAACAATTTCATTCATGTTGATCTCCAATACCATCCCCCCATCACCATTTCCTCAAGAATATCGTGAAACTTGCCTACGTCGAAAATTAAATTCAGTTCACAGACATTTTCAAAACATTTGTCTAATATTTCCAGGAACACTTGAATTAAATCTAAATGCCAAGTTCACTTTCTGAAGAATCCACACAGAAGACAAAATATAGTGTTGCATAATGTCTGTAAGTCAGTTTGTTGTCAGATCCTCCAATTAATTATCCTTCTTCTAGGAAATTACAAACTTCATCTCTTTTAGATACCAAATGGAAAGGCTCCCAGATGATTTATTGTTGTGCATCTTCACTGTAGGGCTGGTAGAACTTGGAGAGCCGCGGCTTACTGTGGTTGTTGAAGATGAGGATTACCTTGATCATGGTTGGGCCAGGCCAACTAGGTTTTACATTTCTGTAACATGTTTCTCTCAAATTATTCAACCACCACTGGAAGTTCCCATTGGTTTTGGAATAGAATATTTTTTCTCTAGTAAGAGAGTATATCCTGCTAAAATAGACTAGCTCTGTTCAGGAGTCCACAATAAAGAGTCATACTAAAGCAAGACACAGTCTCTGGTGCTTATTGTGTTTTACCTACATGATAACTGCTCTATAAATTATATGACTGAAGTACTGGCTTCAGTACAATAAGCAGGCCAATGTAACTGGTTTTGAATTCACATTTGAGTCAACTGAATGTTTTATTGAAGACTTAGAAGGAAAGTATAAATGGAAGACTCTGAAAAGTATGAACTAGATAATCCTGTGAGAAGTGCCAGGAGGACCAATATGTATGGAGTTGTATCATTCTTATCAGGGAACATAGTATGGACTTAAAAGTCAGGAAGATACTATACATGTGCCAAAATAAGCTTTTAAAACTATAGTCATTCTCTTCTCTGTACTTTAATTGGTGTGATCCTGACCTTTGCAACCAAGCCAGAAGAGAAAAAAAATATCTTCATTCTGTCTCTTGTCAATGACCAACAAACTTCCTTAGGAAATTTTCTCTGTGGCCTCTGTAGCATAACAGCTAGGGACATGACCACCTTATAAGGTAGATCATTTCCTAATTAGAGAATGTAATTGACCTATCTAATGCTGATGGAAGCCCATGGCTATCAGAATCCCAGAGAAAACCATGGTTCAGCTGAATAACAACACTTTCATTTTTTTTTTTTTTTGTATAGCAGCAACACTGTCAACCATAAAAATGCTCAACTTCTACAAAACCCACAGTGAAAAGACAGTCTGGTAAATCCAAGATTTGTAAAAACTATGCACAAAACCCAAAGAATCTGAGAAAAGGGGAAATATTTATACAAGTAGCAGTTCCTGTTCATGTCACCAAGGGAACTGCTTTTGTCTGAGCGGATGAATCAGTACTACAAATCTAACACGGGCTTGTCAATTGCCCCAGGACATTCGGTACTTAATTTATTAATTATATTTCAGTCAGATTTAAAAGTGAGATTCAAATGTGTGTAGTGAGCTGAACAAAGAGAACATAACCACAAAAATTATCCAGATATTCATGGAAAAATACAAAAAGAAAGGGAGATTGAGAGAAGCAAACAGAAAGGTGACTTCCCTCTGTAATGGGTTTTACACATAAATAAGAAGTTAGATCTAATTAAAATTGGGTTTCCACAGAGGACCTCAGCTGCAGGGAGTGGAGCTCCCTCCCGCCTGCACCCTGCCTCCCAGCAGCCAATTTAGCTGCACCTGCAGCACCCCTCCTCTCCACTGACCTCCTGGCAGCCCCAGTACATGGTTCCACACTACAGAGGCACAGGGGGTCCTACAGGCCATTGTCCTGAGCTGCAGAAGACAGAGCAGAAGTGAACAACAGAAAGAGGGCCTCTCTCAGGCTCCTTGATGAAAATTGAACCCCACGGGAAAAGTGAAGAGAACCTCTGCAATAAGGGCACACCAGACCACCATGCTTGGTAAGCTGGAGGGATCATCACCTCCCATCGGAACCTGCACTATCTTCAGGGGAAGGGCAGCTGGAACCTTCAGTAGAAACGTGCAGAGTCCAACCCTCCAGGAGGACAAGGAGCTCAACTTGGGCCTTGCAGCCAGAAATCTGCCTGAACCTCAGGGGACTGCTGCTGGCCTTCTGAGACTCACTGACTTACAGCTGCACCCTGCTGACCACATTGTCTATTGCGACAGCAGAGACACATACCCTGAAGGAGACCCTTCTTTTTCATTTGTTATTTTCAAAATTATAATGTTTTTTGCTCTTATTTTTAATTTTTATATTTTTTTCTATTCTTCTCAAATTTTTCTTTTTTCTTCTTTTCCTTTTTTTACTCTTTTCTTTCCCACTCTTTCGCTCTCTCACTCTCTCATTCTCTCACTGTCCCACATTGTTCTTCATCTCCATTTTTCTTCCAGTTCTGGCCCCGATTCAGATTTCTTCTTTGTTTTTCTTTTCTTCTCCTTTTCCGTCTCTCGACTGGCATTAGTTTTAAAGGAAAGTGAATATAGTTTCTAGCCTCCCTATTGCTGTTACATTGTTCTGTTCTCATCTTTGTTCTTTCATTCTGTCTTTTCCTCTTGTTTTCAACAGTTTCTTAGAGTTTTCATGATCTTCCTGTGTCCCCTGGCCTCACTGCTAACCTTTCTTTATCCTTCTACCTATCTATCTCTCCCTCCCCAACTCCTTCTAACTCCCCATCCTGAAGGGTAAAGTTGCTATATTGAAGAGTTTATTCACTATAAACATATGTTGGGCTTGTCCTAAATTTTGATTTAATTCACACACTTAAAGGTGATAGATTAATAACTACCACAAATTGTCATTTTCTAAGATGTACTTGATGTTATGGTGTTGCTGATTGTATCACTTGGGCTAAGGTTTTGTGATTGACCAAATCAGTTGTCCTTCCCAGTATAATGAAAATGAGATCACCTCAGAGTCATTAGAGACTCAAAACCTAAATACCAGATATATCTGGAAGATACCTCTGAGAAGCAATGATTCCATAAGGGTTCTAAATATAAGCAACAAAGATACTTACAATAAGCAATTGCAAAGTATCAACCAAGGAATTAAACCAAGGAAAGTATCAAAAAAACCTTAGAAGACATTAAAGCAAGGCACAAACCCAGACTCCCACCCCACCAAAGGCAAATTCTGGGGGAAATGAGGTGGAAAAGTCTGATAATCAGCCACCTGGACAGCCTGAACTGATAGCACAGGAAGTAACAAAACAGATGAATGTGGCTCTATAAAAATTCAAAACAGAAATCACTTCCCAGATAGAGATGGTGAACAGAGTAAAAGACATAATTACTGGCTCTAGAAAAGAAACAGATGAAAAAAATAGATAAGCTCAGAACCATGCTGGAAACCATGAATGCCCAGCATAAAAAGAAATGAAAACCATGATCACCCAATATAGGAAAGAAATGGAATCCATGAAACAGATTCAAACAGATATCCAGGGGATTAAAAATTCCATTGAAATTATTAACAGCAGATTGAGCAAATGTGAAGATACAATATCAGATATAGAAAATATCAGATATACAGGATAGCAGTTAGTGACCATGAAAACAGAGATTTCTTAAAAGTAGTAAGGGACCATGAGAAATCAATCCACCATCTTCTAGATGACACAAAGAAGACTAATATAAGACTGATAGGAATTCACAAAAAAGCAGGAGAAAGTACATAAAAAAACTATTCACAGAAGGAATAGTAGAAAACTTCCCAGACAGAGGTAGAGAATTGGATGTACAGATACGTGAGGTATCTAGAACTCCAAGTAGCCATGATAAAAAAATCTACGTGTAGACATATAATAATGAAGATCCCAGAAACCCAACAAAAGAACAAAGTGCTACAAGCAGTTAGAGAAAAGAAACAAATCACCTACAAAGGAAAGCCCATCAGAATCACAGCAGACTTTTCAACACAGACCCTCAAGTCAAGGAGAGCCTGGAGTGAAATATTTCAAGCCCTAAAAGAAAATAACTTCCAACCTAGACTATTGTATCCTGCAAAATTAACTTTCAAAATTGATGGGGAAATTAGATACTTCCATGACAAATAACACCTGAGAAATTTCATGAACACCAAACCAGCACTGTAAAAATTCTAAACAATATCCTAGAAGAACACAAAGAAGGTCATAACTCCATGAGGCCCAACCAAATGAAGTTACCAGGCAAAGCAAGAAACTAAAGTGAAAGGGGGAAAAATAAAAAATAAAAGAGCCAGCAACAGTAAAACATCATGACAAGGATGAGTCAATATCTATCAATTATAACCATCAATGTTAATGGCCTCAATTCACCAATCAAAAGAATTAGACTGGCAGAATAGATTAAGGAGCAAAAGCCAACAATATGCTGTATACAAGAAACACACCTAACTCAAAAAGAAACTCATAGACTGAAAGTAAAAGCGTGGAAAAAAGTTCTCCATCCCACAGGAACCCAGAAGAAAGCAGGGGTAGCAATCTTATTTGCAGAAGTAGATTTCAAACCAAAACTAATTAAGAGAGACAAAGATGGTCACTACCTCCTTGTGAAGGGAACAATCCAAGAGGAAGAGATGACAGTCATACATATATATGCACCAAATATGAATGCCCCCAATTATACCAAACAAATATTAATGGATATGAAAAACCAAATAAGCACTAATACAATTGTAGTGGGGGACCTCAATACCCCACTGTCACAAATAGGCAGTTCATCTAGCAAAAAATCAACAACAAAATTCTAGAATTGAACCAACGTATTGAACAAATGGACATAATAAATGTTTACAGAATGTTCAACCCCACAAAATCAGAATATACATTCTTTGTGGCTGCACATGGGTCGTTCTCCAAATTAGATCACATGCTAGCTCATGGGACATGTTTAAGTAAATGTAAAACCAAAGAGCAGTTACCCCCTGTATATTATCAGACCATAGTGCAAAATAATTGGAGATCAATAGCATAAGAAACTGCAAAAGGCAGCCCTCCATGCTCACCAGTGGGCACAAGGACACGCATCCTGCAGGCCCCAATCCAGATGTGAAAGCAGGCCTGGCAGCTCCTCACCTGCTGGCATGGTCCAGTCTTGCCAGCCTCCCCACCACCCAACCCCACAGCTGGAAGATGTGGCAGCTGGCCACGGAGCACATGCAGGGTCACTAAAGAAGTCCCTCTCACAAATTGGACAGCAAGCGCAACAAAACAAACAAAACACCAAAGACAAGCAACGTCCTACCAAATCAAAGCCATACTTAGAGTGGTGCACAGTGAAACATGAGTGAAATACTCCCCTGGCTTCTGTGAGCCAGGGATGACAGAAAAAGGGGAACTGAATCAGGACATTTCCATGGAAGTTTCAGTCCTGACACAAAGGAAGGAAGGAAGGAAAGAAGGAAGGCAGGAGGAGATAAAAAAAGAAAAAAATTCATTTTGAAGAGACAGAGCCATCAACATAACTGAACTCAGAGACCCCCTCAGATATGGAATTTAAGATAATTTTGACTAAGGTATTAAGAACAGAAGTGGAAAAAGTAGAACACAAGCATGAGTATGTGAATATATGAGAAATTTCAACAAAGAGTCAGAAATATAAGAAGCAGTGAATGTAAAAGTTAGAGAAAGCATCAACAACAGAAATAACAAACACAATATAAGAGAGATGAGAAAAGACATTTAATGAGCTCATCAGAAGTTCCAGCACAAAAAAAGTGAACTTGTACATAGGCCAGCAGAAATTACCAAAGCTAAAACATAAGGAAAACACAAAAACAGAATTTATAAAAGTACAGAAGAACTTATAAGTTCTGAGGAACTGTATCATATGTTGTAACATATACATAATTGAAATCCAAGAAGGAGAAGAGAAAGAAAAGAGTAGAAAAGCATTGAAAAGGGAAGGGCTGAAAATTTTACAAAAGTAATGAAAGATATAAAACTACAGTGCTACAGATCTAAGAAGCTTAGAGAACAGGAATCAGAATAAATACTGAAAAAAGCCATGGCTTATATTCACACAGTTGGAATCTAAAAATACAAAGAAAATCTCAAAAGGTGTCATGGGGAAAGGATGTGTTACACAGGGACAAAAATAACAATTGTGGCAGACTTCTTTTTCAGAAAGTAAAATGATAGTAAGATTTCAGTGGGATAATGACCACATGATGCTAAAATATGGCTGTGAGTCAAATCCAAAGTTAATCTTAAATTCTTAAGAAAATATCTGCAATGGATGTCAGACAGTAGTTAATATAAAATCCAAAAACTCAATTATTACTTTTGAATTTTTAAATTTTTCACTTTGAAATAATTTTGAATTTATAATAATGGCAAAAATAGCACAAATAAATTCTAAGGCTCTCCAAATAATATTTCATGCAATCATAGAATAGTAACAAAAAAGCAGAAATGTTATTGCAAAATAATACTATAAAATTTTCAGACCTGATTCAAACATTTGTCATTTTTTGAACTAATGCCCCTTTTCAATTAAAATTATATATTGTCTTAAAAAAAAAAGAAACCACAAAAGCCCCACAAATACATGGAAATTGAATAACACCCTCCTGAACAGCCAATGGGTCACAGAGGAAATTAAAGAAGAAATTAGACAGTTTCTACGATTAAATGATATTGCCAGTACAACATACAGGAATCTATGGAACACAATGAAAGCAGTTTTACAAGGTAAATTCACAGCAGTGAATGCCCATATTAGGAAAACAGAGAGAGTCAAATAAATAACCTAATGCAGAACCTCAAGTTCCTAGACAAAGAAGAGCATGACAAACACAAAACTCATACAAGAGAGGAAATTATAAAGATCAGATCAGAAATCAATGCACTAAGAGACTAAGAGAATGATACAAAAAAATCAATGAAGCCAAGAATTGGTTCTTCAAAAGAATAAATAAAATCAACAAACCTTTAGCCAACCTTATCCAGAAAAGGAAAGAAAAGGCTCAAATCCATGCAATTAAGAATGAAAAAGGTGAAGCCACAACAAATCCAGCAGAAATCCAGAGGATCATCAATACCTACTTTGAGAATTTGTGCTCTAATCAAATAAAAAACACAGAAGAAATGGACAGATTCCTAGATACATAGGAATTGCCAAAGTTAATTGAAGAAAATATAAATATTCTAAATGCCCCAATTACAATGGGCAAAATTGAAAACGTAATTAAAAATTTACTAACAAAGAAAAGCCCAGGTCCTGATGGCTTCACTGTGGAATTCTACAGGACATTTAGAGAAGAACTATTGCCACTACTCTTTAAACTCTTCAGTGAAATTGAAAGAGAAGCAATACTTCCAAATTCATTCCTGGAAGCAAGTGTTACTTTGATTCCAAAACCAGGTAAAGACCCAATGCAAAAAGAGAACTACAGGCCAATCTCCCTAATGAACATAGATGCAAAAATCCTCAGCAAGATCCTGGCAAACAGAATACAGAGGGTCATCAAGAAGATCATACACCCTCACTGAGTCAGATTTATCCCAGGGATGCAAGGCTGGATCAACATACATAAATCAATAAATATAATACACTATATTAAGAGAGCCAAGGACAAAAACCATATGATCATATCAATAGATGCAGAAAAAGCATTTGACAAAATCCAGCACCCATTCATGATAAAAGCCCTATAGAAAATTGGATTAGGAGGTCTTTATTTTAACCTGATTAAGGCTATCTGTGAAAAACCAACATCCAACATCATACTAAATGGTCAAAAGCTGAAAACTTTCTCACTAAAATCAGGAACAAGAGAAGGATGCCCACCATCACCACTCCTGTTCATTATAGCTCTGGGAACATTAGCCACAGCAATTAGAAAAGAGGAAGAAAGGAAAGGAATAAAGATAGGAAAGGAAGAAGTTAAATTGTCATTATTTGCTTATGATATGATACTTTACATACAAGAACCAAAGAACTCCACCAAAAGACTTCTAGACTTAATTGACAGATTCAGTCCAGTAGCTGGATAGAAGGTCAACACTCAAAAAAGAATAAAGATCTTGTACACAAGTAACAGATTCACTGAGAGAGAAATTAGGGAAAAAATTCCTTTTACAATAGCATCCAAAAAACTGAAATATCTAGGAATCAGTCTAACAAAGGAAGCAAAAGACCTCTACATTGGAAACTAGAGCAGTCTGAAAAAAGAGATTGAAGAGGATATAAGAAAATGGAAAGGCATCCCTTGTTCCTGGGTAGGAAGAACCAATATAGTGAAAATCGCCATACTTCCAAAACTGCTATACAGCTTTAATGCAATACTGATTGAAATTCCAATATACTTCACAAAACTAGAGAAAACAATTCAAAAATTCATTTAGAACCAGAAGAGACCTAGAATAGCAAAAGCAGTTCTAGGCAATAGAGACATGGCTGGGGGTATCACAATCTCCAACTTGAAACTATACCACAAAACTACTGTGATAAAACAGCACAGTACTGGCAAAGAAACAGACCTGAGGATCAGTGGAATAGATTAGAAGATTGAAAACATCTCCAGACACACTTAGCCATCTCATCTTTGAGAAAGGAGCCAACCACCCTCACTGGAGGAAAGATAGCCTCTTTAATAAATGGTGTTGAAAAAGTGGATTTCATCCTGCCAAAGATTAAAACTAGACCCACACCTATCACCGTGCACTGAACTAAGATTGAAGTAGATTAAAGATATAAATATTAAGACAGAAACACTAAACTTGCTGGAAGATAAGTCAGGCAGAACTCTTGAAGACATTGGCATAGGAACAGACTTCATGAACAAAACCTCAGTAGCACGGGAACTAGCAGAAAGAATCAACAACTGGGATCTCATCTTGTTAAAAAGCTTCTGCACTACAAGAGAAACCAACAACAGAGCTAAGAGACAGCCTACAATGTGGGAAAAAATTTAGCAGCTGTACCTCAGACAAAGGATTACTATCTAGAATATATAAAAAACTGAAAAAAACAGACCCCCCAAATTCAAAGACCCAATTCAAAAATGGGCATCTGAAATGAACAGACATTTCTCAGAAAAAGAAGTAAAAGCAGCAAATAAACATATGAAAAAAATGTTCAACATCACTGATCATCAGAGAGACGCAAATGAAAACAACACTGAGATTCCATCTCACCCCACAAAGAATGGCTGCTGTCAAGAAATCAACCAATAACAAATGCTGGTGGGGGTGTGGGGAGAAAGGAACACCTCTCCATTGTTCGTGGGAGTGAAGACTGATGAAATCACTGTGGAAATTAGTATGGAAATACTTCAAAGAACTAGGAAAGGAGGTCCCATTTGACCCAGCTATTTGTCTGCTGGGTATCTTCCCAAAGAATTAAAAGAATCATACCAGAGTGATATATTCACACCCAAGTTTATAGCAGCACAGTTTGTAATAGCTAAAGCTTGGAAACAGCCCAAGTACCCATCACCTGGAAACTGGGTAAGATGACATGGGGTTTTTTTATATAAAGTGGAGCACTACTTAGCTATAAAGAATGACAAACTAGAGACATTTATAGCTAAGTGGATGCATATTGAAGCCATACTCTTATGTGAAATAAATAGGACACACATGTGTAAATACTGAATAATTTCTCTGGTGTGAGAAACTGAAAGTGTAAATAAGGATTAAAATGAGTAAAATGAATAAATGATAATTTGAAATAGGAAGAAAAGGACCAAAGGCGTAGGGGAAGTGGGAGGGGATGGGGAAAGGAAAGAACGGGAAGGAAAAATTATGAGAAAAGATAAAAATGGAAACAAAGTCTGTGTAAATAGGCAAGGGTGGAGGGGATGAAGGGAAGGCAGCAAATAGGGAAAAAATAAGAACCAAGATGCATCATGTTCAGGTACAAGCACCCGATGATAAATGTAAATGTGTTGTATACCTAAAATGTACCAATAAAAGAATTTAAGGGAAAAAAAGAATAAATGAAAAGGGAAAAAATAAAAAGCAAAAATAAAGACTTTAAAAAATTGGATTTCAATGACACAATGAAATAAGCATGTTATGTCTCCTTTCTTATTTGTTTTGATTGTTTTTCTCATACAAATGTTGATTGAACTCTGACAAGTTTATTCTTTCTACCAACTTCCACATAAATTATGAATGAAACAATGGATAGAAGGAAATTATTAGAAAGGGGGATGATACTGGTGGAGCAGTACATGATTGGAGGAGACAGCATGTTAGTTTTGCAATCCTAACATAAATTCATAGGTCTTGTGATCACTAAGTGCTAGAAAATATTCAGGGCAAAAAAAATCCTTATACACTGTTGGTGGGAAGGTAAATTTGTACAGCCACTATGGCAATTGGTATTTAGAGTCCTCAAACAACTAAAAATAGAGATGCCATATGACCCTGTAATACCACTCCTTGTATACCTGAAGGAATTAAAGCCAGGATATTAGAGAGATACTTGAATGTCTATATTTTTTCATGGCACAATTCACAACAGCCAAGATATGGAATCAGACTAGGTCCCCATCAATGGATGAATGGATAAGCAAAAATGTAATATATACACACAACAGAGTTATATTCCACTATAAAGCAGAATGAAATCGTGTCATTTGCAGGAAGATGGATGGATCGCAGACCATCATGTTAACTAAAATAAACCAGATTTTGGAAGATAAGTATTGCATGCTTTCCCTCATATATGGAATTTAGGGGGAAAATATGAAATGAATATAGAAGGGAAACTGTTAAAGAAGGGCTTTCTGCCTTTGGGGTTGGGAAGAGAAGAAAAGGAGTAACACAAGGTTTGTAAGAAGGGTGGATGTGACCAAAGTAGGTTCTATGCATGTGTGAAAAATGTCATAAAGAAACTCATTATGTTGTTCAATTAATTTATGCCAATAAAATTATAGAAAAAATTCATTTGTTATAAGAAAATTAAGATACAGCACTATTGCAATACTTTTAAGCATGAATCATCTTGGAAATACAATTTTGTATCTTTCACTTTCCTATCTAAAGCTTATACAAAGTTCTTCTCGCTCATCATCATTGAAAAATATCAAATTTGCCGATTTGTGTACCACATCACTATAAGGCTTGCATTGTGAATGGCACTTTGACCTAGAAATTGCCATCCATTTCTGCCTCCCAGAAATGGCATGTTTGAATGAAAAATGCAGTGCACACTGTAGAACCATTCTGAAAAGCATTTTTGGCTTCTAAACTGAAGTTCTTCTTAGGAAAATGTTGACTGCTCTCCATGCCCTTTCAGTGCAGTGAAATTGGATGGCAATTTCTAGGCCAAAGTTCCAGTCAAATGCAAAGCTCATAGAGATGTGTTGCTCAAATTAGCCATAAAGAGAGGCACACATTGAAATGAATACTGTTTGACATCATTGCTGAAGTGGAGTTTGTAGCAATATGACCAGAGTTCTAGCTGCATTCTCTGAGAAGGAACTGCACTTTATGTCAAACCATTCCATTGACTTGTATGGGAGAGCAGGGGCCAGGAGAATGTTTGAATGAAAACTGCAGTGCACACTGCAGAACAATGCCGAAATGGGTATTTGGCCTCTAAATTCGTGTGCTTCTTGGGAAAAAGTTGAGAGCTCTATACACCCTTTCTGTGCAGCAGAAGTGGATGGCAATTTCTAGGCCACAGTGCCATTCACAATGAAAGCTTATAATGAAGTTTTTTGGATGCTATTGTGAAAGGAATTATTTGCCCGATTTCTCACTCAGTGAGTCTGTCATT
>NW_004624811.1:10965172-10976127 GCF_000247695.1 Heterocephalus glaber
TTTCTCTGCTTTGGGGATCAAGGTGATGCTTGTTTCCAGGAATGAATTTGGGAGTATTGCTTCCCTTTCAATTTCATTGAAGACTTTAAACAGTAGTGGCAGTAGTTCCTCTCTGAATGTCTTGTAGGGCCAGGGATTTAGTGCAGTGGTTCTGCCGCCTGCGTCACAAGCGTAAGGACCTGAATTTGACCCCTGGTACCAAAAAGCGCCCCAAAACAAAAATAAAAACATAAATGTCTTGCAGAATTCAGCGGTGAAGCCATCAGGATCCGGGCTTTTCTTAGTTGGTAAGTTTCTAATTATGTTTTCAATTTCATTGATTGATATTGGGTTGTTTAGAATTTTTAGGTCTTCTTTGTTAAACTTTGGCAATTCATATGTATCTCGGAATCTGTCCATTTCTTGTTTTTTTCCATCTTATTGGCGTATAGGTTCTCGAAGTAGGTATTGATGATCCTTTGGATTTCTGCTGGGTCCTTTGTAATTTCACCCTTTTCGTTCCGACTTGCATGGATTTGGGCCTTTTCTTTCCTTTTTCTGATAAGCTTGGCTAAGGGTTTGTTGATTTTGTTTATTCTTTTGAAGAACCAACTCTTGGCTTCATTGATTTTTTTAAATTAGTCCCTTAGTCTCCACTGCTTTGATTTCTGGTATGATCTTTATAATTTCTTTCCTTTTATGAGCTTTTGGTTTGTCCTGCTCTTCTTTTTCTAGAAGCTTGATATTCAGCATCAGTTTGTTTAATTGGGCTCACTGTTTTCCTAGTATGAGTATTCACTGCTATGAATCTCCATCATAAGACTGCTTTCACTGTGTCCCATAGATTCTGATATGTTGTATTGTCATTGTCCTTTAGTTGAAGGAACTGGCTGATTTCTTTAATTTCCTCTGTGACCTTTTGGTTATTCAGAAGTGTGTTCTATTTCCATGTGTTTATGAAACTCCTGAGGTTTCTTTTGCTATTGATTTTCAATTTCATCGCACTATGGTCTGATAATATACAGGGGATAACTTCAAATTTTTTGCACTTACAGAAACATGTTCTATGAACAAGTATGTGGTCTATTTTGGAGAGTGACCCGTGTGCAGCTGAGAAGAATGGGTATTCTGATTTTGTGGGGTAGAACACTCTGTAAACATCTGTTAAGTTCATTTGTTCAAGAGATTGATTGAGTTCTAGTATTGTGTTGCTTATTTTTGTCTAGTTGATGTATCTATTTGTGACAGTGGGGTATTGAGATCCCCCACTACTATTGTATTAGTGCTTATATGATGTTTCTTGTCCATTAATATTTATTTTATATAGTTGGGCTCACTAGTGTTTGGTGCATATATATTTATGATTGTCATTGCTTCCTCCTGTATTGTTCCCTTTATAATGGTGTAGTGACCTTTGTCTCTCTTAATTAGTGTTGGTTTTAAATCCACTTGATGTGCAAAGGGGATAGCTACTCCTGCTTTTTTTTTTTTTTTTTTACCATTCTTGTTGCATGGAGTATTGTTTTCCACCCTTTAACTTTCAGTCTATGAGTTTCTTTTTGAATTAAGTGTGTTTCTTGTAAGCAACATATTTTTGGATCTTGCTTCTTGACCCATTCTGCTAGTCTTTTTCATTTGATTGATGAATTGAGACCTTTCACATTGATGGTTATAACTGATACATATTGACATTATTGTCATGACTTTTTCTTTTTGTTGGATTCCACTCTTTGTATTTAATTTCTTGTTATGTCCGATGGATTCATCCTGTGGGGCCTCCTGGGGTTGTGATCCTCATTTTGTTTTTGTAGGATATTGTCTAAATTTTTTGTAGTGCCGGTTTGGTATTCATGAAGTTTCTAAAGTGCTCTTTGTCATGAAATTATCTTATTTCTCCATCAATTTTGAAAGATATATCTGCAGGGAACATCAATCTGGGGTGGAGGCTGTTTACCTGTAGGGCTTGGAATACTTCACTCCAAGCTCTTTTTACCTTGAGGGTTTGCATTGAGACATATACTGTGATTCTGATGGGCTTTCCTTTGTATGTGATTTGTTTCTTTTCTTTCACAGCTTGTAGAATTTTGCTCTTCTGTTGGGTTTCTGGAGCCTTAACAATTATATGTATATTTTTAGATTAGTTTTGATTAAGGGTAGTTGGAACCCTATATGCCTCACTTTTCTGTATGTAAAGTTCTTTTCCCCTGCTTGGAAAGTTTTCTGCCATCACTTTTGTGAACAGTTTTTTTATGACATTTACACTCTCTCCTGCTTCTGCATTGACTCTGATCAGTCTTATGTTATTTTTCCTTGCATCATCTAGCAGCTGCTGGATTGATTTCTCATGATCCCTTACAATTTTAAAGCAATTTTTCTTTTCCTTGTCACTAATTGCAATCATATCTTCTATATCTGAAATTCTGTCCTCACATTGGCTTGTTCTAAACTTGACTAAACTTTCAGTGGAGATTTTAATGTCCTGGAAATCTGTTTGCATCTGTTTTATGGATTCCATTTGTTTTCTATGTTGGGATTCCATCATGTTCCTCAGCTCCTCTATTTTTTTATCCATGTCTTCTCTAGATTTATTAATCATGTCTTGTACTATGGGCATAATCTCTGCTGTTATGTGAGAAATTATTTCTGATTTTATTTTTTCCAGATCCGCTTTTGTTGCCAGTTCAGGGAGTCTGTGTGGTTGAGTATCAATGACTTCCATCTTGTTTCCCTTTGGGGTTGCTGTAGGTGATCTGGAAGTCTGATTTTGATGCTTGTTTATGTGACTTCTCATTTCAATGGCAGGGGGGTGGGTGCTGCTTGTGCCTGCATGGCTCACCTCCTCGGCCCTGGGTGGAGCTATACTCCTGTTCTAGGGGTGGTGGTACCGCAGCCCAGAAGGCTCAGCTGGGCGTTGAAGGCCTCTGCTCCTCTGCACTGGTGGTGATGGTATGCTGGCCCAGAAGCCTCCTCTTCTGTGCTGCGAGTGGTGGTACAGTGGCCTGGAAGCCTCCTCCTCTTCCCCTTTGTTGAACTTGTGTGCTTGCTTTAATGCATGATTTTAAGGTGTGACCCACTGACGTCTAGAAGAAATGTGAGGGTTCTTTTGTGGAACTGAAACCATATTAGATACAGATCCAAAAATAGAAGTGAGTGTAGACTATAGCAGGGCCATGTTGAATCAAAAAGAGTTAAAACTACCCATGTGTTTCTAATCAT
Source organism: Heterocephalus glaber (assembly GCF_000247695.1). Next base: position 10,968,368 of record NW_004624811.1, read on the forward strand.
TCACTATGGGTGCACACCTCCGCACTTAGATACAGTGAATATTTAATTTTTTAAAATTATTACAGTGAAAGACACTTTGCCATTAATCCCACTTGCTTAAGCACACTTACACCATCTTTCTTGCCACTCTGAAGTGGTCCTGGAAACTTCTTCTCATGTCTTTATCTTTACTGTTGTGCCTGCCGTGATATTCTGAATTGATTCAAAATGTTAACCTTTCATGTTTATTTTGACTTTAGGGAAGAGCCAGAAGTTGAAAAGCCACACTGTAATGTTTTTAGAAGACTGCCTTTCTAGTGGATGACAGCAGCAGCATTCATTGTATTTGTGTCATACCTCGTGAAGATGCTCACAAAAGAGTACTTCCAGAACTGATTCAGAAAGTGGCAAGAACAATGGGATAAGTGTGCTCCAAGTGTGGGGGGGTATTTTAAAGGGGGCTAATGGCAGTGTGTCTTTTACTGTAATAAACTTTAATTTAAACATTCACTCTATATTTCTATCACAACTGATACGTTTTCAGTTGTCTTGGGTATCTATATAACTGGAAGTGAAATTTCTGGGTCATATAACTTAAATTTACCTTTTTTAAAAATTACCAATCTGTTTTCCATAGCAGCTACACCAATTTATAGCAACTGACCATTCTAGTGTCTGTGAAGTGGTTATCTCATGATTATGATATGTATTTTTCTAATCTGTAATTTGAGGTAATAACATAGTGAGGGAAATAGCTGTAATGTGTATAAATTCAGCCATAATGTCATGGGTCAAATCCTTGAAATCATCACCTTTAATGCTATCCCTTTCTCTGTTGAATACTTTTGGATAAGTGGGCTTCTGCTATAGTGGGCATTTCATTTCCTCTATGATTATTCTGCCTTCCTTTACTACATCACATCAACCAAGTTCTGCCCTTTATTTGATGATGGCAGGAAAAAGTGATAGGCAATGTGTTGATGTTGCAAGATGGGCCTTTTAGGATGATGGAATGGTCATTCTGCTATTGTTGAAACTACATTGTCTATTTTCCTTCACACAACCTTTGATCAAACAAATTCTCACATAGCCCCAAACTATGCACCATTCATTTCTGTTTTGTTCATGTATAGGAAGCAGTGATGAAACAGGTCTCTCCACTAATGAGGCTGGCTGTGCTCTGCCAAGATAAAAATGTTTCTGGCAGAATCCCCATTTCAAAGTAGGCAACCATTTCTAATTCATCCTTCAAAAAGCATGTACTGGTTATTTGAGTGATTTAAATAAGGAAAATTGATCAAGCTCATTTGTCTTAAGAACAGTGTGGTCTCTTTTCTGGGATCTAGTGAAGCTACTCACACAAGAAGAATTAGCTGAGGATTCACAGGTAATCGCTGATTTTCACCAGGCTCACATGTGTTGTCTGGGAGCAGCCGCTGAGGGCCAGACTGTGCAGTTGAGGACATTGTGTCACAGGGACACAGATGAGCCTGTCTTCCCTTATAACAGGAAACAAACTGTTCTTTTCAAGTATAGGTGTCTATGCACAGAGGACAGGGCAGTGAATCAAGTCTATTACAGATATCACATATTTTTGTCAGATATATCATCAACATCTTCTTCAGCGTCATCTTCACATTAATAGTTCTTGTTTGCAAAGTGCCTAAGGTGTGTTAGGTTCTGAGGTAGGCACTCTATATGCACTAGCTCTAATGCTTATGATGCTCCTACAAAATGCAACATCCCTAATTTACAAATAAGGAAATGGTCTGAGAGTTAAATGTCTCATTGAGGTTGCCTACAGTAAAAGTCATATCTAGGAGACACAGCCCATATTTTTTCCAATGCACTTTTGGTTTAGAAAATTGATATGAGCCCCTCATTTCATGCAAGCACTTAGTCCTGTTAACACTATCAGCAAGTAAGAAATACCTTGACAAACTAATACTATAAAATCAAGTTAATTGAAAGTCTGTACACTGAATGACATGTTTAGGCCTACTTGGTTCAGTTTTAAATTATTAAAAGAATAAAATGAGTTATGAAACACTAAGAAATTAAAGTGTTACAAAAGGATCAGAATATACCAAAGTGGAACAAAATGAACAAAGGAAAAAACAAACCTAACCTATAATTGACTCCAGAATTGTATGAGATTTTTTCTGTCTGGTTTAACCACTGCTAATCGTATTTTTATTTTTCACTATCATATTTATGACTTCTACTGAAAATGTACCTTTGCAACATTGTAAAGTGGAAAAGTCATAAATTGAACCAATGTGAGTCAAGGATCATATATACTTAGCACTCTAGTAAGAGAAAAATTTTATCTCCTAATACTATTATTATAAACAATAATTAATAGGTGCTAATTACAACCAGAACAGTTCTAGATGCTATACAGTGACATGGAATTTTCCACTCATAATTTATAATACAGCGTGAAATTAAAAGCTCCATCTACTGGGGAATTTCTTTCCCAGAGAAAGGAAATTCAACTTCTCTAAATTCTTCAGCCACCCTGTCATTTATCTATCTGTCTGTATATCTATCTCTGTGTCTTTATGTATCAGCATCTATGGATATTCTATCCATTTATCTGTGTAATATTATGGTTATACTATATTATTCCCTTTGTCCATCATAGTCTGGTTTAAGTGCACATATACACTTACACTCTATATAAATGAGGATTGAAAACCTTGGACTCCTAAGGCTGAAATCTCAAGGACAAAGAGTTCATGTTGTTTTTCTTTTTTATGGTGAATATTTGAAGAACTTATTACAAAACTTCATATTTAGAGAACATCGTAGAAAGTATCTTAGATTGGAAAGGACATACAAAGACGAAAGATAACAGAAGAGACCTTGTTCAGTGTACATTTTATGCTAAGGTATTTTTTTATATTGTACTTGCAGGTGACCTATATTTTAAGGAAATTATGTAAGAGGAAGTCCAACTCATAGATGATATAAATTAGGATGTAACTATTTATCTTACAATTTAAGGCATAGTTCCTCAATATAGGAAGTCTTCACCATGCGTTCAAAAGGAGGCTTGATTCACAAAAGCTCACTTTGCATATAATTCACTGTGAGATAGAATTTATTTTATGTTTTATTTATTTGTTTATTTTTAGAATGTAGGACATTCACATTTGATATTTTCTAATACATTTTATTTTATTCAATTACCTTCCTTAAGCCCCCTCCCCTCCCTATGTACAGAAGCCTTGTTTCCATTTCCATTTTTTCCTTCTGTTTTCACTTTTTTTCTTGGTCCTTCCTTCCTTTCTCCCTCCTCCTCCCTTGTTCCCCTTCCCATTGAACACTTTCTTCCCATTCCCCAACGTCCATTATGCATCTCAGTCCTTATTTCCACTTTCGGTTTCTCACGCCAGAGAAACAATGCGGTATTTAAACATGTGTGTCTGATTTATTTCACTTAAGAGTATGGTCTCAGGCTGTTCAAGGCGGGAAGGGGTCCAAGGCTGCATGCCCTTGGGATGGGTGAGGGAACCCGTCTTGAAGGGAAGAGAGTTATTCTAGAGGAGTTTCTCCCTCCATTCTCTGGAGTAGCAAGGTAAATAAGATATAAGGATAATGATATAAAAGCCACACCTGCCTCACACCCACGGGGCCTCCCAGCAAGGAGTGGAGTCACTTGAGCACCCACATCAACAACCCAGTGGGCCCCCCACCCGGCCTCTGGCCTCTAGAATATGCCAGTACCTGGGTCCACACCACAGAGGCACAGGGGGTCAGAAAGGCTGTTATTCTGAGCTCCAGAAGACAGAGCAGAAGCAAACAACAGAAAGAGGGCCTCTCTCAGGCTCCTTGATGAAAATTGAACCCCACTGTAAGAGTGAAGAGAATCTCTGCACACCAGACCATCCTAGTTGGTAAACTGAAGGGATCACCACCTCCCATTGGAACCTGGAATATCTTCAGGGGAAGGGCAGCTGGAACCTTCAGTAGAAACTTGCAGAGTTCAACCCTCCAGGAGGACAAGGAGCTCAACTTGGGCCTTGCAGCCAGAAATCTGCCTGAACCTCAGGGGACTGCTGCTGGCCTTCTGAGACTCACTGACTTACATCTGCACCCTGCTGCCCATGTTGTCTGTTGTGACAGCAGAGACAGACCCTGAAGGAGGCCCTTCTTTTTTATTTTTTTTTCAAAATTATTTTTTCTTATTTTTATTTTTTCTTCTCTTTTCAAATTTTTCTTTTTTTCTTTCTTCTCTTTCATTTTTTCTTTATGCTCTCTCTCTCTCTCTCATTCTCTCACTCTCTGACCTTGTTCTTCATCTCCCTTTTTGTTCCAGTTCCTGCCCTAATTTGGATTTCTTCTTTCTTTTTCATTTCTTCTCTCTTTTTCCTTCTCTTGATTGTCATTGCTTTTAAAGGAAAATGAATACAGTTTCTAGCTTCCCTATGGCTGTTAGGTTGTTCTTCTGCTCTTTGTTCTTTTGTTCTGTCTCTTCCTCTTGTCTTCAACAGTTTCCTAGAGTTTGTGTGATCTTCCTGTGTCCTCTGGCCTCACTTCTAACCTTTCCCTACCCTTTTACCTGTCTATCCCTCCCTCCCCAACTCCTTCTAAGTCCCCATCCCGAAGAGTAAAGTTGCTATATTGAAGAGTTTATTCACTATAAATGTAGTGTGGGCTGGTCCTCAATTTTTATTGAATTCACATGCTTAAAGGTGATAGATAAATAACTACCACAAATTGTCATTTTCTAAGCTGTGATTGATGCTATTGTTGTTGCTGATTGTATCACTTGGGGTAAAGTGTTGTGATTGATCTAATCAGTTGTCCTTCCTGGTATAATGAAAATGAGACAGCCTCAGAGTCATTAGGGACTCAAAATCTAAAGACCAGCTTTATCTGGAAGACATCTCTGAGCAGCCATCATTCCATAAGGGCTCTAAATACAAGGAACAATGATACTTACAATAAGCAATATCAAAGTATCAACCCAGGAATTAAATAAAAAACAGTACCAACAACAAAAGTAGGAATGAGAAGACACTTAAGTAAGGAACAAACCCAGACTTTCAGCTCAACAAAGCAAATTCTGGGGGAAATGAGGTGGAAAAATCTGCTAATCAACCACCCTGAACTGATAGCATAGGAAGTAACAAAACAGATGAATGTGGCTCTAGACAAATTCAAAACAGAAATCACTTCCCAGATAATTACAGAGATGGTGAGCAGAATGAAAGACATGATTAGAGACTCCAGAACAGAAACACATAAAAAAATAGATGAGCTCAGGACCATGATGGAAGCCATGAATGCCCAGCATAGGAAAGATATGGAAACCATGAAACAGATCCAAACAGATATCTAGGAGATTAAAAACTCTATTGAAAGTATTCACAGCATACTGAGCCGATCTGAAGGCAGAATATCAGATATAGAAGATAGGATGGTGGTCAGTGACCATGAAGAGACAGATCTCTTAAAAATAGTAAGGGACCATGAGAAATCAACCCAACAGCTCCTAAATTACACAAAGAAGAATAATATAAGACTGAGAGGAGTCTACGAAAAAGCAGGAGAAAGTACAAATGACATTTAAAAAACTGTTCACAGTATTAATGACAGAAAACTTCCCAAAAAGAGCAAAAGAATTTTTTTAATCATCCTGTGCCTTACTACTCTAATGAGGCCTTTGTTGAGTTTTAATGTATTCTTTCTTTTTCTCTCAAATCAAAGATTTCCCTTGTTGCTAAACTTTCTTCATAATCATACTTTATAAGCTATGCATAATATACTTGACAATATTTAATTTTTTAAAATTTTATTTTATTGGTACATTTTAGGTATACAATATACTGACATTCATCATTGGAAATTTGCACCTTTAGATAATCTCAAAAGAATTTTTTTTGGTACTGGGGATCAAAGTCAGGACCTTCTGCTTGTGAGGCAGGCAGCCGAACCACTGAATTAAATCTCCAGCCCTAGAGCAAAAGAATTTGACACACAGATAAATGAGTGCATATAGGATTCCAACTAGCCATGATCAAAAAAAAATCTACACCTAGACATATAATAATGAAGATCCCGGAAACCCAACAGAAGAACAAAATACTACAAGCAGTTAGAGAAAAGAAACAAATCACATACAAAGAAAGCCCATCAGAATCACAGCATCCTTTTCAACACAAGCCCTAAATTAAAGGAGAGCCTGGAGTGAAGTATTTCAAGCCCTAAAAAACTTACATCCAACCTAAACTGATGTATCCTGCAAGATGACCTTTCAAAATTGATGGGGAAATAAGATACTTCCATGACAAAGAACACCTGAGAAACTTTATGAATACAAATCAGGCATGCCAAACAATTCTAAACAATATCTTAGAAAAAGATAGTGAAGGTCACAACTTCATGAGACCCAACAGAGCAAAGCCATCAGGCAAGGCAAGAAATTAAAGGGGGGGGGGGAATAAAAGCCAACAACAGGAAAACTACGTCAATGATAAGTCAATATATATCAGTTATAACCATCAATGTTAATGGCCCCAGTTCACCCATCAAAAGAAATAGACTGGCAGAATGGATTAAGAAGCAAAATCTGACAATATGCTGTATACAAGAAATGCACCTAATTCAAAAAGAAATTCGTACACTGAAAGTAAAAGGATGGAAAACAGTTATCCACACAACAGGGACCTGGAAAAAGCAGGGGTAGCAATCTTATTTATAGACAAAGTAGATTTCAAACCAAACCTAATTAAGAGAGACAAAGATGGTCACTACATCCTTGTAAAGGGAACAATCCAAGAGGAAGAGATGACAATCATAAATATATATGCACCACATACTGGCACTCCCAACTATATAAAACAAATATCAATGGACATGGAAAATCAAATAAGCACTAATACAATTGTATTGGGGTCCTCAATACCCCACTCCCACAAATAGGCAGTTCATCTAGACAAAAAAATCAACAACAAAATACTAGAACTGAACAAAGCTTTGGAACAAATGGACTTAATAGATGTCTACAGAGTGTTCCAACCCACAAAATCAGAATACACATTCTTTTCAGCTGCACAAGGGTCATTCTCCAAAATTTACCAAATGCTAGCTCATAGAACATGTTTAAGTAAATGAAAAGAAATTGAAGCTATCCCCTGTAATCACAGATCATAGTGCAATTAAACTGGTCATCAATAACATAAGAAACCACAAGAACTCCACAAACACGTGGAAATGGAATAACACTCTCCTAAACAACCAATGGGTCACAGAAGTAATTAAAGAAGAAATTAGACAGTTACTGCAATTAAATGATAATGCCAGTACAACATACCAGAATCTATGGGACACAATGAAAGCAGTTCTATGAGGGAAATCCATAACAGTGAATGCCCCTACTAGGAAAACAGAGCAAGCTCAAATAAACAACCTAATTCTGAACCTTAAAGTCAGAGAAAAAGAACAGCAAGACAGACTCAAAGCTCATACAAGGGAGGAAATTATAAAGATCAGAGCAGAAATCAATGCAATGGAGACTAAGAGAATGATACCAAAAAAAATCAATGAATCAGAGTTGATTTTTTGAAAAAATAAATAAAATGGATAAATCTTTAGCCAATCTTATCAAAAAAAGGAAAGAAAAGGCTCAAATCCATGCAATTAGGAACATAAAAGGTGAAGCCACAACAGATCCAGCAGAAATCCAGAGGATCATCAATACCTACTTTGAGAACCTGTACTCTAATAAAATGGAAAACACAGAAGAAATGGACAGATTCCTAGATACATAC
>NW_004624811.1:11002749-11018481 GCF_000247695.1 Heterocephalus glaber
TCAGTATATATTACAGCTTTAATGTACATATCTACTTGACTCATTATTTGTAAGAAATTTGTTACTATTACTATGTTAAGAAGTGCTTCCTTATACCACATGTCAGGAAATAATGGCCCTTTAGCACCTGCACCTGATTTTTGAAAACAAAGATTTGGTAAAGAATAATGTTCATTTGTTTACATATTATCTATGGCAGCTACAAAAGCAGAATTGAGTAGTTACAGTGCATTGCTCCCACACTCTTAAAATACTACCTGTCTGGCCCTTGAGAGATGAAATGTTCTCACCTCTGCTCTGGTTTATGCTCCATCTAGAAACCTGGCACTCCTAATTGTGAATTGGGACCAACAGAGCTGTCTATAAAATCCATGGCTCAGTAAGGACCAAACACTAAATCAAGAAAAAAACTTCATGTTTTCTTTCTGCTGGAAACAGAGACAGGCCAGAGGGCAGTCAGACGCTGTAATCTCACTGTCCAGGCTATGACTCAGGTCCTTCTACTATCGAAACTGTGTGAAGCTAAGCCAGTCCCTTGCCTCATCTGTACCTATATGCTCTCATCAGCAAAGCAAGGAAAATAATCAGAATAGCTACTTTGTAAAGTTGTTCTGAGGGTTATTTTTTAAAACAATGAGTAGTAATAAAAATATTTATGATTATTTATTAATTGGAATAAATCAATAATCAATGCAGATATACTTTAGAATAATGCTTTGCACACAATAAAGAGAAATGTATTTCATGTATTTTTGTTAGTTAGGGGAAATGGCAGGATAATTTTTGGTGCAGTACCTTGAAACTCCTTGATAAGAGCCATGACATCCGCATCAGTGGCTGCGGACCAACTTACATCCACTGTTGTCAACTGGCTGCAGAGGAGCCCAGCATGGAGAAGGATTGTGTCTCCAGGGAATCCAGGACCACTACAGCTTGTCAGAGTTAGCTCCTAGGTGAGGGAAAGCAAATGAGCATTCATTAGCAATGCTTCTGAATCCCTCTGGAATAGGGAATGAGCAGAAAGGGATTTCATGACATAAGATAGTGGGTTAAAGAATATGCGAAATCTCCATGGAAGCCAAAAGCCAAGGCATAAGCAGCTCAGACAAAGAAGGAGGAAGAAAATGACTAGAGAAGTTAAACTCATGCATCCCCGTGGGCTGGCCTGTCTGCCCCTGGGTCTGTTTGCTGACTGGCCCACCCTCTCTGAGGGCATTGGACTCCAGTACAGGAGAGAGATAACTCAAGAGTCACTGCAGGATTACAGAATCTTGTCCAAGTAGTCAATAAACATATAATCTTTAAAAAGTGTGCTTATAAAGAACTTTCAATTAATTGATAAAACATTAAAGTAAAATATGTATATAAATGTTTTACATAATTTATAATCGCTATTTTATCTTAAAATGTTTATAAGTGCTCTTTAACAAACATGAATTGATTTTATAGCCTAAGGAAATGACATTTGCCAAGCAAGACAAGCTAATTTATAATGGAAAAACTCAGAAAAATGACTTATGCTGGGGATTGGGTGGGAAGAGACAAGAGGGAACTTCTTGGTAACATTCTGGAGGTAGTGGGGTTGCACAGAGACATGCACTTTTCAAAACTCAGCAAATATTATATCTACAGTATGTATATTTCACTGTATACAAATTTTACCTCTAAAAGAAAAAAAAGGAATTGCAATGATATGTATGCCGAAGAACTTGGGGGTGAATTATACCAGATATTTGTAACTCTCTGAAATTCATTTTTTAAAAAGATTTATTGATGAATAAATAGAGGAATGAGCAGGAAGGCATATGTGTGATACTTAGATGGTAAGCAATGACATTTACTATATAATTCTTTAAATTTTGGTATACTTGAAACATTTCAGCTATAACTGGAAACAATGTTTTCCTGAGATCACGCAGCAGCTGTAAAATTCCTAAGAATCCCCTTTCAAGTGTGACCATTGCCTTCCTACCATTGAGATCCTCGTATTAGAGATTCATACTGAGCAGGTCAATAGCCCATGCCTCACTCACCACCCTGTCACTGGTTCATCCCACCTAGGCCTCCTACTCTTGCCTCAGAAGCACCAAACAATCTAGAGCTAATCCTGCCTCCTCAGAAGATCCTCAGAATCCTTTAGAAGGAAGCCAAACCTCCTAGTAAATGCTTCTCTCCCCATGTTGAGCAGCATTTCGGGGTTCTCTGAAGTGTCTTCCCTGAGACTCCAAGTCAATAAATCTGATTTCATCATACCTCTGCCTGTTCCTGGTGCTCTTGAACTGATAGGGTTCAATGATACCATCCTACTGGCAAGAACTTAGTCTTTTTATTGTGGAAAAATATACATAACATAGAATTCATCATTTTAACCATTTTGTCCAGCCACCACATCGTCTATCTTCAGAATCTTCCCAAACGGAGACTCTATACCAATAAATATTAATTCCCCATTTTTCCTGCCACTAGGTCTTCCAAGTACCATTTTATTTTCTGTCTGTATAAATCTGATTCTGCTAAATACCTCAAGTAATTGGAATCATACAATTTGTGACTTCAACAATGTTGTAGCATGTGTCAGAAGTTCTTTGCTTTTTTTGGTTTGTTTGTGGTACCTTGGATCGTACTCAGGTCCTTGCCCTTGTGAAGCAGGCAGCAGAACCACTGAGCTAAATCCCTGGCCCCAGAAGTTCTTTGCTTTGTAAGGCCAAATACTGTGCCATTGTATGTATACACTCATTGTGTTTATTTATTCAACTATCCATGAATACTTGAGTAGCATCCATCTCTTGGCTGTTATGAATAAGGATGCATTGAAGGTAGGTATACAAATATCTGTTTGAGTTCCTGATTTCAATTCTTTTGGAATTATACACAGAAGTCAAAATACTGGATCATATGAAAATTCTATGACTAACTTTTTGAAGGTAATTCAGCCTTTTGATAAAATTTAATACCATCAGGAATGTGCCATATTAAATGACCTCAAACCTTCCTTGGGCTGCTACCTCAATATAAGAGAACAACGATCTGTAAAGGCTGTAAAAATTGTATTAGTCAGGGGGCTAGGCTTGTAGCTCAGTGGTGCTGTACCTGCCTGGCAAGTGCAAGGTCCTGAGTTTGATTCCCAGTATCCCCCACCCCCTCCAAAAAAAACCAGACAGACCCTCCGGTCCCTTTAGGGGCGGGGAATTTAGCTCAGTGGTGCCGCTCCTGCCTCACAAGTGCAAGGTCCTGAGTTCAATCCCCAGTAGCAGAAAAAAATTGTTTTAGTCAGATATGCCTGTTTGGGAGATTTCAAATGAGGATGGCAAGTAAAGCTGCCAGAGGTTCTTCTTCCCTGAAGATATAATAATATTTACATAATTCCTTAGTGAACAAGAAAATATAGCCCAAAGTGGACCAAATGACAAAGAAGGCACAGCCCAATGTCACAACCTCTCTGAGGAGGTGAACTGAAGGTCCTAGAGCAGAGTGGAGCATTGCACATCTAGGGACCCAAACTATTCTCTTCCTCACCAAGCCTTATTATCTAAAATTCTGAGACTTGTCAATAATTATCCAAGATGGTGTGTTTACACCTCCATTTTCATGCCCCTTGGCTATCGTAATTCAGAAGCATGCGCTGCATGCTATTTCCCAGAGTAACCTTGAAGAATTCTACTCTACTTTCCCAGTATAAGCTAGCTTACCCAAAATATTTCATTGGCATATTTCCCACCCTTGTACCACTATTGTTCTTTACCAATATTTCCTGAACTTCCCAACATTAAAACTCTTTCATAGGAACCACTTTTAGAAAACACAAGCTAAGATATTCTATTGTAAGGAACAGAATTACTTGCAAGACTTTTGGTTTCTGGTTCCACATGTAAGGAACTTGGAAGTCACCACTTGCTTCCTCCAAGTAAAATGCTGTAAGACTAATCAGGAACTATTGCTTGGTAGAAAAAACTGAACTGCAATTGACAAATTGTTGAAAAGAGAATATCCAAATGCAAACTATTCTAATCTTCTATGTGGGACAAGGGAAATACTCTATTCCAACTCATTCTAGCAGTCTGTCTTGCCTAAAGCAGAGGTTAAAAACTAAGAAGTTATAAAGTTCATAACTAAAACTAGAGGCATAGAGGTATAGCCTCACAAAAGACAGGGACCTAGTCACAGGACTGTGGATCACTTCCCCTTCCCTATATCTTACTATCACATTTATTATAAAGACCTACTTACAGAAATTTCTTTTGCCTACTATAGTATGTCCAACTGTCAAGAAAAATGTACAAAGCATACTAAAAAGCAAAACGCAAAATTTGAAGAGATAGAGCAATCATAAGAACCAGACATGACAGGGGTATGGAAGGGATCAGACCAGGTATTAAAGAGAACTATGATCAGTATGATAAGGGTTTTAGTGAATAAGTAGAAAGATGCAAAAACGTATGGGACAGTGTAAGCAAAGAGATGAAAACCCTATGAATGACTAAAAAAGAATGTCTAGTGATGAAAACACTGTACAAATTAAGAATATTTTGGTGGGCTTACTCATATGCTGGATGCTGCTGAAGAAGGAATCACTAAGCTTGAGAACATACATATAGAAACTTTAAACAACTGAAAAGCAGGATAGAATATCAAAGACTCTAGGATAACCACAGAAGGTAGAATCCATATGTGACTGGAAAAAAAGAAGAGGACAGAAAAAATGCTTGAAAAAATAACAGAATTTCTTCAAATTAACATCAGATATTAAATCCCAGACACAGGAAGCTCAGAAAACACCAAACAGGATAAATGCCAGAAAAACTATACATAGCATTTTCAAACCACAGAAAGAGAAAAGATAAAGGGAAAAATCCTGAAAGAAGCAAGAAGGAATAAAAATCTTACCTACAGAAGAACAAAGACAAAAATTACATCTAACTTTTCAGAAAGCAGGCAAGCAAAAAAAGAGTTGGAGACAAATGTTTACAGTTGTGGGAGGAAAAACCACCAACCTAAAATTCTATATCCTGCAAAATTATTTTTCAAAACAAAGAAAGATGAAAACTTTATCACATAAACAAAAATCAAAGGAATTATTTGCCAGTAGCCTTGTAAGATGCTAAAGAGAGAAGTAAAATGATACTAGTCAGAAACTCAGATCTGCATAAAGAAAGGGTGAGCAGAAAGAGAAATAAGTAACATTAAAACAAAAACCTTGGTTTTCTTATTCTTAATTGAGCTAAGATAATAATTTGTTCAAAATAATAATAACAATGTACTTAATCAAGTATGTTTTGGTATGACAGATAGATGATAGACAGACAGACAGAGATGAGATAGATTTTGATTTGTGATGGGGTTATAACCCAATAGGCCTATCATAAGTTGAAAATCCCCTAGGTTGAAAATTTATTTACTTTATCTAACTTCCCAAACTGAATAACTTAGAAATACACTATACACTTACCATACACATTTGGTTACTTATCCTCCTGATAGTGTGACTAACTGGGAACTGTGGCTTGCTGCTACTGCCCCACTCCCAAAATGGTATCATGTTGCTAACCTAGGAAAAGAATGAAATTCAAAATTCAATCTACAGTTTCTACAGAATGTGTGTTATTTTTGTGCCATTGTAAAGTTGAAAAGTTGTAAGTTGGAGCATGATAAGGTGGGAGCTGTCTTTATGCATGTTTGTATATTTATAAATAAATGACAGCAATGCTATGAGGAACAGGCAGAGAAACTCAGGGTTATTTGTTCTTATAAGGTACCCACACTACCTAGTAAGCATTAAATATCATTTGAAAGTGTACTTGGATTCATTGTAAATTATACTACAAACTCTAGTGCAGCCAAAAGAATAAAGCTTTTAAAATTATTTTATGCTAAAAAGAAAGAAAGTTGAATCATATAAACTGCTTATTTAAAAATTTTAAGGGGCGGGGATTTAGCTCAGTGGCTCCACCACCTGCCTTGCAAGCGCAAGGTCCTGAGTTTGATCCCTGGCACCAAAAAAAAAAAAATATATATATATATATATAAATATATATAAAGGCCAGAAAAACAATGACAGAAGAAAAACATAGACAAAAATTAGGGAAAAAAAAGATACAGGCAAAAATAAAAACAGTACCAAATATGGTAGTTATTAATCTAATTATATCAATAATCACTTTGAATAATGGTCATATTTTCAGTGTTCTAAATAAATCAAAGATAGACACTGTCAGAGTGAGTAAAAAACCAATATATAATTATATGTTGCTTACAAGTAATATACTCTAAATACGATGACACATTTTTTTAAAGTAAATAAATGGAAAAAATACCATGCTAACCATGATAAAAGAAAGCAGGAAGAGCTATATGAATTAAGAATTGAACAGACCTCATGAAGGAAAGTTATGGGGAATTAAGGTTGCAGATAATAATGATAATGGTAATAATAAAAATGTCAATTCTTTAAAATGACATAGCAATCTTCAATATTTAATATCCTAAAAACAGCATCAAACTACAGGAAACAAAAACTCGTAGAACTACAAGGAGAAATGGATTTGTCCATTATTATAAGCGACTTCTATCCAACTATCTCCTCATTCAGAAATGGACAAATCAAGCACACAGAAAGTCAGTGAAGACCTACTTGGATTAAAGAACACCTTCAACAAACTGTATACTGGATACCTATGGCTTATTTCATCCAGCAATGGCAGAATACATATTCTCAAGCTCCCATGGGACAGTCACCAAGAAAGAACACATTCTGGGCCATAAAATAGATCCTAACAAATTTAAAAGAAAATAAATTCTACAATGTCCACTTTCAGATGTCAGTAAAATCAAACTAGAAATCCTTCCAGAAAGACGACTTAAAAATTTTAATATATGTGGAGGTTAAATGACACTCTTCTAAGAAACAAGTGGTTGAATAAATAGTTTGAAGAGAAATTCAACAATGTTTTGAAGTAACTGAAAATGAAACTAAAATAAAACTTGGCATAATGTAGTGAAAATGGAGCCTATATGGAAATTTATAAAATGGGACACATACACTAGAGAGGAACAAGGGTCTAAAGTCAGTCATCTAGGGTTATAGTCTAGAAAACTAGACAAAGAAGGGCAAGTTAAACAATAAAAGAGCAAAAAGTCCAATTAGTAAACAAAAATTAAAATGACGGGAGAGAACAGGGAACCAGGAGGTCGGCTTCTGGAGACAAGGAAGGGGCTAAGCACGAGGACAAAGGAAAGGCAAGGGAACGGGGACCTGCACAGATTGGAACACGTTGAAATGCTCGCACTAACTTCCCCAAGTGAACCCATTATCGTACAACATTAACATACACTAATAAGCTTTATGAACTGTAATAAAAGACAGAAAAAATACTTGCAATGGAATTTTAAGATGGTGCCGCTGCTTTGTCAAACAGGCCGTCAGTTGCTCAAAATGTTAAACATGCAGTTACCACGTGGCCCAGAAGTCCCACTCCTGGGCATACACCCAGTTCAGGAGAACTGACTTGAACTTTTATTTTATTTTATTTTACTTTTTTTTTTTTTTGTACCTAGGATCAAACTTAGGACCTCGTATTTGCCAGGCAGGCACTATGCCGCTGAGCTAAATCCCCGGCCCAGTTCAGGAGAACTGGAAACAAACACATGTCCATGCAAAACTTTGTGTGTGAATCTTCATAGTGGCAGGGTTCCCAGAAGCCAAAAAGTGGAAACAAGCCAACATCTATCCAGAGTTGGACAAAATGTTCTATTTTGATACCATTAAATTATCCAAAAAAGAATAAAGTACTAATACGTGCTACAACTTGGATGAGTCTTGAAAACACTACGCTAAGTGAAAGCAGTCAGACACAAAAGGCCACATAGTGAGTCATTCCATTGACTTTAAATGTAAACAAGTTCATTTAATATCTACAGTATTGCAAATTATCTCATAATAATGAGGCAATCCACTCAAAAATGGTCCTAACTGTTGTCAATGCAAACACAACCTTAAAATCTCTAGGCCTTGTTCTCTGTGTGCAGATAGCAACACCCATTCCATACTTCACAGGCACAGACAGTGTTCTGCAGGCATTTCTTACTACTCTCCCTTTGATTCCTACCTGCAATTGCACTTCCCATTCTTATGAATACTTACTAAACAGCATGTCCGTATTGGTGATGAACTGCAGTGTCAATAAGTAATCATTACAGTTTCCCGGGAGATGGATAGCTTCCTTAGACTCATGATAATGTAAATTATATGTGTATAAATATATGTGTGTGAATATGTGTACCAATATGTAGTATATAATAGAGTCCAATTCATATATTTTAATTAAAGCTATAGCATTAATAGCTTAAAAACAGTAAGAACGTAGGTCTACCAACCTTATAAAATTGCTTTTCTTTCTTTATGTATGCATATTGTCTTCTATGTTAGCAGAATTTTTATAGTTGCAATCATGGTATATAATAACATGCTTTCTGTTTTTGCTTCAGAAATTCTCTGTATACCTTTAGAATTAATTTATGTGCATGGTTTCAGACTATAACTTTGTGCAAAATGAATATTCACATAACAATTCCCTAATATTAAATATCACAGGCAAAGGTTAGACTGAACACTTTTCATGTAGAAATACAGTATACGTATTGATTATCAAAATATCAAATACTTATTTCCATTTATTAAGTATTTATATTTGAAGTAACTGGAACCTAATGGACAGGTAGCAGTAAGTGCTAAGGGGCAGGAGGGAGAGGGGGAAAAGGAAGGAAGGGAGAGAAGGTTCCAGGTTAAGCTGGCAACAAACTGTGATATTTCCTTAAAAAAAAAAAAGGAAAGATAAAAGATATTTAAAGACTGGTTTTCTTGTAAGACTTATACAAAACTTTAACATCATCTTCTGAAGGGGCTAATCTGTTGTAAGTCACAACTGAATTCTTAGGGACTTTACAAATGCCATATAGTGAGAGAAGTTAAAGAATGGCAGCAATAATTGGGCCAAGGCTAAAGAGCTGCTACCAATGTTTTCCCAGACACCTACTTTTTAGAGCTTCTGACCTGCATCCATACCTCGAATAATTCCAGCAGGCTAGTATCAGAGGGCCCCACCCCTGAAAATGCACTATTATCTTTCTTTTACGAAAGGTCACACAAAGTTTACTTTTTAGCTATTTCCTTGCAATCCTTAGCCACTACATAGCTCATTAACTGAAATGTTCAACAATGAAGACCATTCTCTGCAGGAAATATTAGAATAAGAAATAATCCTGTTGAGGGAGGGATCTAGAAAATAGTTATGCCAAATAGGCAGGATGATAAAAGTAGTCTTCTCCCGAGAAATAACTCCAATTTCAACCTGGCACTATAAAAATGCCCCAATTGGCAAATGAACTACAGTGGCATCTCTGGTGAGGGCTGTCCAGCAACACGTCATCCAGACCATGAGAATCATTTTCATAGAGCCCTAAAGCATCAACGACTCAGTGGGCAGACGAGGTGACACATGCTTGTCATCCCTCCTGGTACTCTGGTAAGCTGAGGCACAAGGGTGGCAAGTTAAAATCCAGACTGGGGACTTTAGGGACCTAATGTGACCCTATCTCAAAATAAGAAATTATGAAAAGACCTGGGTATTTTCCTTAGTGCAAAGTCCTTGTGTAAATCTTCGCTTCAAAAAGCAAAAAAATGAACAAAACCCTACAAAAACAAACGAAAAACCCTTCAGCTCTTCCAGACCACGGCAGCCTTCTTACAAGCAGGTCACTCACTGTCTTCTCCCACAACTCCAAACATACACTTGGCTACTTTTCTATTTGAAATATCATATTTCTCTCAGAAATCCCTTGTGGAGCTTTGTGACTTCTTACTCCATCCATAGTCTCAAAGGACTGTCTGAATTTTTTTAAAAGACATTACCCACTGCACAATAAACACCACTTCAAACCTTTAGAAGCTTTTCTTTTTAACTCCTGACTGGTGTCATGGAAATAAAAGACTTATCTGTGGTTGCCTCCTCCCTACTCTAACAGTCTCCTCCCAGATAAAAAGGCCATGGATACTGGAATATGAAGTGACACAGAGTTATTGCCAGAGCAATCATTTGCTGACAGTTTCTGCTTCGAGGGCAGAGGTCACAAAACACAGGGCTCTGTGCTATCCTGGCTTCCCTCACTGGGTCCTCCAGGGTGCACTTTTATCTTTCTTTTTCCTCCTTTACTCGACCCATGCTCCCTCTGCAGAGCCAATTTTTCCCTCACTCTTCACTTTTACAAAGAACTTTTGTCACTGTTAAACACACACACGCATGCACACACACACACACACACACACACACACACACACACGGCTCTCAGTGAGTCTGGAAATGGTAATGTTGAAACATTTTTCCAGATGGAATCTTTCTGAATGCTATAAGAATATGAGTGATTTGAGCTTCAACTTATGGACACAGTACATCAACTTCTGCAGTATCTTATTGCTCACAACACCAGTATTGGCATCAGGGGGAGCTTGCTAGACATGCAAGATGTGCATTTTATCAGGATCAGCAAGGGATTTGCTCAAATCTGAGAAGCTCTGCATACTAAATATTGAGATTCACAGCTTTAGCTTCACTCTTCCAAGATATTTCTTTAGGCATAAACCGGATCGGGGCATGTATTTGTCTGAAAATTATGTGAAAAATCGTAGAGTCATGGAAAAAAATTCCCCTCTGAACATGAAGACATTTAATCAGTTTAGTCAGTATTTGGATATTTTCAGAATTGACTAAAAAAGTACTGGTTGCTAATTTCCCTGCTCACACTTTAAATACCAACATGGTAGAAAAATCAAAATGGTAGTAGAAACGGAGATAAATTAATAATATTAATGTTTTAATTATTTGGAAGAATTAGTCCTAGCTGAAGTGTAGCTGATTTATCCTGATATCTCTGTTACCTTGATGTTACAGACCTGTTTTCCTGGGTATGGTGGAGACCACCTTCATCCTTGAAGGAATTCTTCCCTGGGAATTCATCTGTCCTCCATTATCAGAATCAGATTGGATACTATAACACTCAGTCATTCAATTTAGTCATGAGTTCCAGGGCTCTGCATTGCAAAAGTCCATCATGCCTTGTGATGTCCCAGCATTGTGTAGAAAGAGGCAGAAACAAGAAGCAAGCCCCTTCAGAGACCCATGATCGACCTCTAATTCCTTGAGAACTACATGTTGATTCAGAGTTTGAAGTCATAGAGTAGCCTATAATTCAAAATGTAGTTCTGCCTCATCAAAATAGTATTGAGCTGAATAAATGTCTTTCAGACATCACAACTGTAACAGAATTTGTATATTAACTTGATTTCAAGCTGTATCTTGAAAAGAGAATTCTGATATCACCTTGGTGGACAGTGAGAGAATTGAACTAGAATTTGTAGGTCCTTGGAAAGATCAATCTGCATTATTAAAGATTGAGTAGTCATGAAAATTACATAAATGCAATGTTAGAAATAAAAAAATTAAATAATTGGATTTCTCAAAATACAGAAAAAATATTCTTATTAATATTAAGTAATCAGAAAAGCAATTTGGAACACACATCTGTTTTCAAAAATTCAGAAGAAAAATACTTTACAAAATTAAGAAAAATAGAAATACTTAATGTGAAACGATTAAAAAAATAGCAAGGACACAAAACAAGTGAAAAGAACAGCTTTTTATTAATATAATAATATTAATTAATGGTAATAATATCAACAATATTGTAATATTTTAAAAATCCATCTAAAAAGTAATGCAGGGCAGAAGATGCATTGCACAAAATAGAATCAATATCAGACACCCACCAGAAAAACTTCATGAGAAAACTATGGTCAATAAGAAAAAAAGAGAAAGCAACAGATTACAGAGCCCAGAGACCCAATCAGCTGGCCATTGACATACTTGAGAAAGAAACCAGAAAAAAAATGAGGGAAAAAGTCTAACACATACCACAAGTTTTCTGCCATGGCACGGGACAGGTTATGAAGACGAGACACTATTTGATTGCACTGCCACTGTCCCTGAGAGTGATGAGTGAACATGGAAGCACAGTAACTTTACAAATTCAAGGCTGAGGTCATGACTGGGGCAAAGATATTCTGCCTTTTCACTGAGCTGACGGTAGGAGCAGAGAAAAACTGCAAATGAGCACAAAAGAACTTTTTGGGATAGTGGAAATGTTCTGAAACCCCAAATCATTGAAGTGTACATTTACCGTGAATCAATTTTATATGAAATTCATGTCAATAAAATTGTCATTAAAAAGAGAAATTCTCTGGGATAAAAGTTGGAGTCTACAGCTTTTACAAGCCCACCATATTCCTGACCAAAATCAATTTAATTTTTCTCAGTCTTAAACTTGTCCTGGCAATAATTTTATGTTCAAGATTAAAAAAAAAGATTTTAAAAATTATAAGTAATATGATCTTATTTTTGTAAGGAAAATAGACAAACAGATTACTTGCAAATGAAGAATAATCATACAGAGCTCAAGCTCCTCTGCAAAAATAAGTGTCATAATGAGACAAAGAATTTTTTACAGATTTTTGATAAAATCAGTTAAGCTGTCAGAATTATATGCCAAGTAGCTTCTGTCAAGGCAAAAGAAATATAAGCAAATGTACTTATTTGATACTCAAAAGACTTAGTTTATACTTATAGTTAGCAAACTACATACACTTCAGGTGGCGTTTGCTTTGTAAACAAAAATTTTCCCATGATATTTCATAGAAATGCATCTTTTGCAAAAATGGGTTCAAGTTTGATGGTCTTTGGTGACAGGCACTTACCCTAAATGAATTAGGAAGGCTGTGTTGTCATGGCCTGCCAGAGAATTTCCTGACAGAATACATAATCTCTTTCTTTTTCTTTTTTGTTTTCTTCTCTTTCTCTCTCTTTCTTTCTTTCTTTCTTTGCATTCAACGCTTGGTTTCCTATTGTTATTGGTATGTTTTTGCAATACACAATATTTACATTTGTTCTGGGGAACTGTTACACAACTTGATCATTTTCTTTTTCATTTTTCTTTTTAATTTTATTAGTACATGTTTGCGTTACACTAATGATTACATTCATTGTGTGAAGTTGGTGTATGCACATAAAACATTTTCATGCTTTTTTCACCCTCTTCAACTATGAGGTCTTTGTCAGACTGGAGTGGGTCCCAACCATCTGACACTGTTTAAGACTAGGAATCTGTGTTGCTGAGTCTTATACTTTCTCAAGAGAAGTAAGACGCTTACAAGTTTATATTTTTAAAACAATCTTCAGTTTACTAGACTGAAAATAAAAGGTTTTATCAAGAATTAGGGGCTTTCATGCTGCTTTATGCTGTAGAAGTCTTTCTTCAAATTAAATTCTTCAAGGAACCCTAAAATATGAAAAAAATAAGATTATGTTTTATATTCTTCAAGATTTGCTATCGTTTTATGGTATTCTAAAGAAGAATTGGTAAAATAAATGATTTGTTACCTAGCTTGTTGGGATATTTAATTTGTACCCATTTAACAGTGGTAAGTGACTATTATGGACCAGATGTTGTTCCTAAACCAGTCTTGAACTTTTATGGGTGTGTGATCTCACAGGTGATGGTCAAACATTTCAGGGCAGAGAGTGCAGAGCATGACAGAGGCTGAAGAAAATCCTGATTGTGGTAGAGGAGGGGAAGATGTCACCCAAAGTGACATTTCCACTGTTGTCTTAAAAGATGGGTTGAGTTTTTCCAAACAGAGATAGGACTGGTGGCAGATATCTGGAAGAATTTTTTTTTTTTTTTTGTACCGGGGATCAAACTCGGGTCCTTGTGCATGTGGGGCAGGAGATGGAAGCACTGAGCTAAATCCCCAGCCCCAATCTGGAAGAAATGTGCAGCATGAAGAATCACCCAGGTGTGCAAAGGCACAGTACATCCAAGAAAATAAGAGAGCTGAAGCACAAAGGAAAAAGCACCCAGAAAGGGCGTGTTCACCTGCTCACCGGTAGGTAACCAAGTTACATTAATCACTCACTTGTTTATAGTACCTGGCATTGAGGAGATAAATCAGGGCTCAAACTTGCTTGAATAAAATTATTGGCTTACAAATATGAAATATTCATTCAATTATACATATTTATTTATTTATTTATTTATTTATTTATTTATTTTGGCACCAGGGATGGAACTTGGGACCTTGTGCTTGCAAGGCAGGCGGCAGAACCACTGAGCTAAATTCCAGGCCCTCAATTACACATTTTAAATTAGAATTACAAAGATAATCTGTACTTTAATAAAGTAAATAGTCTTAAATATTATATATATACATATATATAAAAAACACAAATATGTCCTGATATTTACACAAATTATTAATTCATGGGTTTGATTGTCACAAACATTTCTACTCTTAACTCTGAATCTTCCTAGAGTTAAAATCTGTTAACTTGTTTCAATTAAAATTATCCCAAACAACTGAAGCACCCTTTCCATGCAATATTGGGTGTTGCCTCCTCAGTTCTCAAAAACATTCTTAACAACCAGAGTGATTCATTGAATGCAGAATGAATCCTTGTTCAAAACACAGGTGGGAAGGGCCCTATTAATAGACTTAACATGGACTATAAAATTTAGAGAAGGAGTAACCAAACATTATATATCTCCAGGGATGACTCATAGCATGACTTTAACATCCAAGTTATCTGAGCCTTTAACCCCTTCCTGAACTACTATATGACTTGAGAAAATTTTGTTCCTCATATTATATTTTAAAGATATATTTTATGGGCATTAAATACATTGAGATAACATCCCATTTGTCTTGAAAGACCTTAGAATTTAAGAGAACGTTGCATATTTAGGCCCTGGTAGGGCCAGCAAATTCATTTTAATACTAAATAAAACCACAGCTAATTGGATTCTCTATCATTTAAGCCTGCCTTGCTATAGCTTCTAAGGTTGTTCTATTATCAATGCCTGGCATTGGCATATGTCAGTATCCAATTACTAAATTCAAGGAAGAAAATAGGGAAAAAGGATGAAAGATAGGAAAAATAAAATAAGGCTAAAGATTGACTTAGTTTACAAAAGGTGATAACATCATATGTCTTATTAAGATGATTAATTTCACAAATTTGAGTCTGAACTTCCAAGAGGCAAAGGGGAAGGGAAAGCATAATTATACTGTCCACAGAGTAAAATTCAACAAGTAACTAGGAAGAATGACAAACATCCCCAAGTCTTTATGGTGAGGACAATTAATAATGTAGTCTTAAGAAATTTTCTGTCTTGGAGATCCTGAGTCACACAGAACATGCCGAATCAGCCCGCTGCAGACAGGCAGGTCTGCCCACGCCCTACTGAGGTCCCCAGTCGCGGGGAATATGTGGAATCACCCCGCTGCAGACAGGCAGCCACCTGGTTCCACACTACAAAGAAGCAGAGGACACCGGACTACCAGACCATGGTACTGAGTCCCACTGCTCCTGGTCCAGAGGAAGGAGCTTCCCGGCCACCATCCCTCCCTCTACTCCCAGCCCACAGGAAAGGGCTTTTGGGCCACCATCCCTGCAGCTGCTTCGGGCCCCTGTCCCACCTCACTCAGCTCAGAGGAGGTAATCCCTGCAGGCGCTAACAGCCCCCTGCCCCAGTCAAAATGAGAAAACACGTAAATAAGTCTTAAAATCAGACTTCCAGATCACCTACAGCAACCCCAAAGGGAAATGAGATGGAACACTCTGATACTCAACC
>NW_004624811.1:11023802-11054757 GCF_000247695.1 Heterocephalus glaber
GGAACAGCAGCTTTCATGGAAGTGAGAATTCAGTCTGTGGTTGTGGAGTTCATCCTCAATCATGTAGATGTGCTCTTCAGTGGCAAAATCAGTGCAGTCATGCAGAAAGGGGCAGCATCTTTATCTAGGCCCAAGTCTCTGCTGGTATCTTCTCCATCCACCAAGCTTCTGACTTTGGAGGAAGGCCAGGCAAGAACACAAGCTCAGGTCAATTCTCCAATTGTGACTGAAAATAAATATATTGAAATAGGAGAAGGACCTGCTGCACTTCAGGGGAAATTTCATACCATAATTGAGTTCCCACTGGAAAGAAAGAGGCCTCAAAATAAGATAAAAAATCCCTTGTGGGCAGCTGGCATTCCTTTTTCACCTTGGGGAAGTCATCATCTGTCTCTAAGCAGAAGTTGCAGTGCAATGAGAGTGAGTCTTCAGAGATGAAGGCCATGGCTTTGAAAGGTGGCAGGGCAGAAGGAACCCTACGCTCAGCTAAAAGTGAGGCGTCTCTTACTTCTCTCCATGCAATTGATGGTGATTCCAAGCTCTTCCAGCCTAGAAGACCGCGGTCTAGCAGTGATGCCCTGTCTGCCTCTTTTAATGGAGAAATGCTGGGGAACCGCTGTAATTCCTATGAAAATTTGCCCCATGACAATGAGAGTGAGGAGGAAGTAGGACTTCTTCACATTCCATCTCTAATGTCTCCTCCTTCTGCTGAGGACATTGATTTGAGCACACCAGACATTGGAGTGGCCAGCCTGGATTCTGATCCAATGTCCTTTCAATGTAGTCCTCCTAAGGCTGAGTCAGAATGTCTGGAGAGTGGTGCTTCCTTTCTAGATTCATTAGGATACTCAAAGGATAAATCATGTGCCAATATGAAGGATATAGAAACAGGTGGTAGTCAGTCTCAGACTCCAGGAAGCACTGCAAGCTCGGAACCAGTTTCTCCAGTTCAGGAGAAACTGAGTCCATTCTTTATCCTGGACTTGAGCCCACCTGAAGAGAAATCATCTAAGCCATCTTCATTTACTGAAAAGGTCATCTATGCTCTCTCTCCAAAGATTGGATGGAAGTTAACTAAATCACCTTCCATGAACGTGTCAGGGCCAACTTCAGTGACCCTTCCACCTTGGGTGTCAGAAGTGATTGGTACCATCTCAAATACTGCAGCTCAGAATGCATCGTCTCCAACTTGGGGCAAAAGCATGGAAGACAGTGATGTCACAAATAGATCCCTCACCCAGATAGTAAAGATGAAAGCAAATGAGAGAGAGGCCCAAGAAGGATGTGAACCTGAAATCCAGCCCCTGGACCAGGTGGCTGCTGAAGAAGTAGACTGCCAGGGAAAGAGGATCTGTCTGTCCCAAGCAGTCAGAGTAAGGCTGTAGCTTCTGGACAGACTCAGACAGGAGCAGTTACCCATGACCCCCCTCAGGATCCCATTCCTGTCAGTTCAGTCTCTCTTATCCCACCACCTCCACCTCTGAAAAATGTTGCTCGAATGTTGACACTAGCGTTAGCTGAGTCTGCACAGGAAGCCTCAACCCAGACATTGAAGAAACCAGGGACTTCCCAGGCTGGGTGTACAAATTATGGAGACATAGTGGCCACCGCTGAAGATAAACTGCCCAGTCCCTACTCTAGTGTTGCAATAGATAAGGCCTATTTCCAAATGGATTGACCAGCAGAGCAGTTCCACCTCCAGAATAGCACACCTGGGAACAGTGACCAGCCTCTCGCAGAGACAGCAGCTATTGGGGATTCCGCCCCCCATTCCCACACAGAATCTGGGGAGCACCTCCGTCAAGTAGATTTACCAGGGAATCAGTCACTTCCAAACTGTTTATTTGGGGACCCAGAAAAGGCTAGAATTGTTTCAGCTCCCTTAACTGACTCAGAGAAGTCTGATGATCATGGAAGTTTCCCTGAACACCAGGCTGGGAAGCCCAGTGTGTTGAGCATTTCCTTTGCAGAGCAGGACCAGTCTGTGCTCCACTTCTACAATGAGCATCAGCTTCTCTCCTACCTTGGTACAAGTGTGGATAAGCCCCATCACCCTTCAGAACTCCCAGGCGAATCTCCCATGCCTGCAAGTTTGCCCAGGGACCAAGTCTACCTGCCTTCTGGGTCCCCTGAAGAGAATGCCAGCACAGCTACCATGGCTTACATGATAGCGACTGCGGCAGCCGAAACAAGAGCCAAGGACACCAGCTGGGTGACGGCTGAACAGTCTGCTGCTGCTGACTTTGCTGCTGCCACCCTCCAGCGCCCCCACAGAAACTGTCCCCTCCCTGCAGCTCCTTCCCAGAGGCCAGGAGAGCAGCCACCAGTCACGGGGCAGGTACAAGCACCAACCAGTATAGGAGTATATAATTCCCACAAGGTTCAAGGATCAGTTCCAGCTCCAGAGAGGCCACCTGAGCCTCGAGCCATGGATGACCCTGTCCTCATCTTTGTCAGTGATGGCAGTGCAGCTGCCCAGTGTCCCATGGCTGCTGCTGCTGCTCTCCAGCCAGGCCTACCTGAGAAGGTTCAAGAAGGCACCAGGGCCCCGCTCCTCCACCTGCATGCTGAGTCTTTCCCTGGGCACTCCTGTGGCTTCAGAGCACCAGTGCCCCTTGCCAGGGCCATGGAGAGTAAGATGGCTGCTGCCTTACACTCCAGCAGTGCAGATGCCACCAGCAGTTCCAACTACCACTCCTATGTTGCTGCTTCATCAGCCTCAGTGGACAATGTGTTGCCTTTACCACTTTCTATCCCTCAACCCAAGCATGCTTCTCAGAAAATAGCTTACTCCTCTTTTGCCAGGTCCGCGGTTGCCACTGAGCCCTTTGGCCCAGAAAATTGTTTGCATTTCAGTATGACTCCAAACTGCCAATTCCGTCCCCAGAGCGTACCTCCACATCCTAATAAGCTGGAGCAACACCAAGTGTATGGAGCCTGATCAGAGCCACCAGCCTCCATGGGTCCCCGTTATAACACCAATGTGGCTCCAGGAAGAAATGCATCTGGACATCACTCCAAGCCATGCAGCCGGATTGAGTATGTTTCTTCTCTGACCTCCCCTGTTCAGAGTGCTTGTTACCTCAAGGATGTTCCACCATACCCTACCATCCGGAGGGTGCAGTCCCTTCATGCACCCCCGTCATCCACGATCCGCTCTGTCCCCAGTTCTCAGACAGAAGTTCCCCCCGATGATGAAGCAACCTACTGCCCAAGACCCCTGTACCAGTATAAGCCACATCAGTCCTCCCAGGCCTGCTCAGATTACCATGTAACTCAGCTTCAGCCTTACTTTGAGAATGGATGGGTACAATACCACTACAGCCCATATTCCAGTTCCTCCAGTTCCTGTTACAGTCCTAATGGAGCCCTGTGTGATGTGGATGCCTATAGCACAGTGCAGTTGAGGCCCCTTCACCACCTGCCAAGTCGAGATTTTGCTCTCTACAATCCTAGGCTGCAAGGCAAGAACTTGTACAGTTACCCTGGTTTGCCTGTTTCTCTGGTAATGACCATAATGTAGTCAACATGCCTCCACCTGCTGATATAAAGCACACTGGCACCTCTTGGGACTTCGAGGATATGGAGAAATATCACATGCAGTCCATTCGGAGAGAGAGCCGTGCACGGCAGAAGGTGAAGTCTTCGGTATGTCTCAGTATGATAACATGACCCCAGCCATGCAGGATGACTTGGGAGGGATCTATGTCATCCATCTGTGCAGCAAATCCAATCCTGGGAAAACCGGACTTCTCTCAGTGGCAAAGGGAAAGGAGGGGCGACACTCAATCAAGGCTGTCAGTCCTGGGGGAGGTGACTGCTTCTATAGGAAGCACACAGAGCAGGAATTTGATAGAGTCCTCCACCATGGAGGCGATGGCAGTGCACAGGCAGAGAAGCCATCCCTCCCTCAGAAGCAGAGCACCCTTAGGAACAGGAAGCTCCGTGACATGGGTTGTAGTCTCCCAGAGCACAGGGCACATCAGAAAGCAATCCATAGGCAGTTGTGTGAATCAAAAACTGGGGCACCTTATCCCCGAGCAGCTGGCTAGTTAGATTATGGGCCCAAAGGGATGCTAGACACTCCTGAGCCAGGAAGCTACCATAACTCTGGAGGAAAATATGCCCCATCAGGGCAGGAGTCTTTAAGACTGAATCACAGAGAGGTAAGGCTCTCCAAAGAGCTGGAGCACCCTCGAGCCAGACAGCCACCTGCCCCTGACAAACACTCCAGAAACTGCTACAAGGAGGAGGAGCACTTCACCCAGTCAGCAGTCCCACCCCCTAAGCCAGAGAGGAGTCAAAGCCTAAAGCTGCACCATACCCAGAACCTGGACAGGGATCCCAGCATGCTATACCAGTACCAAACGCATGGCAAGCGCCACAGCAATATGACTGTTGTGTCCCAGTATGATAACCTGGAGGATTACCACTCCCTGCCCCAGCACCAGCGAGGCGGCTTCAGAGGGGCAGGCATGGGGACATATACGCCCTCTGGCTTTGCCCACCCACAGAGCAGGACATACGCCACAGCACTGGGTCAGGGGGCCTTTCTGCCCACAGAGTTGTCTTTGCAGCACCCTGACACACAGATCCATGCAGAATGAGCCCCGGGAGCAACAGAGTTGAAGCAGCCTCTGCTGGACAGTGGACTGTTCTATTTTTTTCAGTAACCAAAAAGATTAAAAAGAAAAAAAAGGTACAAAATCTCCGACCACATTTAAGAAACAAATGTAATAAAAGTAAGCAAATCACCATCTTTTCCCCTTCCCTGCTTCATTACCATCCTTCCATCTATAGGCTGTCATTTTTGTCTTTAAGAGAGATCTGAATGATTGTAAAGCACTGTGTTGGAAACCTAGTAAAAAAATTTGTCACAGACTATACTTGCCATATAGGGCTGATCTGTAAGAGCCTGAGGACTGCCTTTAACTGAATTTGAATTTAGCTTTGTCTTTTCTTAGCACGTGCTACCTAGTTCAGAGCAGTTTACATATATTTCCTGGTGTGCTTTTTTTTGCATTTGTGTCCCTGCTTCCCCACCAGTGGGTGTACAGCTTGCCCAGTTGGAGACTGAGAACATCACTTCATTGTCCAAGAAGGGACTTGCAGATTAAGTTAGGGTGGAGAAAAACTCCCTGATTCTTCAAATAAGTCACTTGGATAATTAGCAACATTGTAATTAAAAAGTAAAAGAACTAAGATTTTAAGCATTTCATAATAAATACAGAGTTATGAAATATTAGACCATTTAGACTCAGGCCGAACCACACTCTTTACATTATTTCTATACTTGGTCTTCACAGGTAAGTGAACAAACTCATAGCACTGCAGAGGGTTTTTTGGGATTTTTTGTTTTGTTTTTTAGTTAAAGTTTAAGGAAATTTATTAGGTAAGTGAAAGTGAAATTCTATTGTCAGCAAACCTGGTTAACTCCAGAAAACAGTATAAATGCTGTTAATGTGTTGCCTGTCTGCAGATTTTTCCCACTAATAATATTTAGTAAATTGTACTTCCAGTAAAACACAGTTTATTTTCCTAAATTAGCAACTTTTTTCTCATTAAGAAAAGCCTTGCCTGATTTGACTGGATAAACACACAATTTCTCATGAATACAGATTTACATGTTAATTTGTTTCTAAACCAGAGTACAGGTTCCCTGAAATTCTTAAAGTAGTTGTGATTTATCTGTTAGGAAACTGCAAGTTCCTGCAGTAACCACTGTGTACACAGCCCCATCTCTCCAGTTGGAGTTCTGGGAAGCTACTATTTATGTCCTAAGGAGTCATGCAGTGTTTGCTTCCTCTGTACTTTTGTGATCACAGTCTTAATGTAATTGTCACTGACGCCAGCATTCAGGTATAGCTCTTTATAACTCTGTAGACATGTGAAACATGTTTAATACCCAGGACTTTCTTTTGAAAGTCGCATTCCTTAGAAGAGTAGGAACAGGACACCTCTCTAACCCAACTCTATTATGTTTCCTCAGCTCATCCCACCACAGAAACACCAGACTAGAAAGGCAGTCCTGTATTTGCAAAGTGAGATTGTCGTTTCATTCCATAACTTGTAATAATACTTGAGTTTTATACATTTACATATTTTAAATGCTCAGTTGTAGAAAACAGTTCATTCCATTTATTGAATGGTTGCTGCTCTGGCTTTTTAGAACTTGGAATTATCTTTTAAGAGGCTGAAATGCTGCTATTATTGCTGTGAATTTGTATAAAGAATAGGATCCATGCCAGTCATTTTTTTAATTTAAAAAAGTCATGTGATTGCTTTTTGAGGATTTATATTTAGAAAAAGTTTTAAAGACAAATTTATATATGAAAATACTTTATATAAGGTTTTCTTTTATTCCCAAGAATTGATCAGAGGAATGCAACAAAGACCAGAGTAGAAATCTTAAAACACCAATTTATGGAAAAGTCTAGAAGTTTAGGCCTCAGTGTTAAAAGTGCAGACTAAACTAATGAGGTCAAAACTTGAGGAACCCAATAGGTTACTTCATCCAGCACACACACACACATACACACTGGGTGCTATGTATAGAAATTGAGCTCTAGTGAATATGCAGCACTACTTTTTTTTTTTAAAAAAAAACACCTTAATCATCTTTTTATCAAGTAGGCAACCCATTGCCCCTTGGGGACCATACCAGCCCTGAAATTCTTACCAGCAGCAGAGGTTAGGAAGAGGGGCTGGCATGACATGGCTTCAGTAACTCAGGACCCAGGACAAAGTGACAAAAGAAGTCCAGGCCAGTTTTACTATTGGTGGATTTGGTGTCACACATTGTTTACTCCTGAAACTAAGTCTATTTTATAAATGCTAAAGTTCATTCCTCAGAACAATTTTTTTATTAATGTCCTATGGGCTTGGAAATAGGTACATATTTTGAGAATAGAATGATGATTCAAATTACTGGTGTAAGTGTGAAACAGTAGACTTTAGATCAAGTCTAGAGTTAACATATGTAGCAACAGCCTTAACTTTGGATTCAGCCATTTAAAAGACTTTGTCCCCATCTTTCCGTTTCTATTACTGTCGGGGTAGAAATTGGATGGTAATCACTGTGAGCCAGGTTACCTCAGCATTGGCCACCCTGTGTGTGGCTTCACAAATGCAGAACTGAACGTTGTTACTTTCAGATGTTGACATGGAGCATTGTGATCAAGGAGCTGCCTTACGCATTAACCCATAATTCAATTCTATTGATACCTTCACAGCCTTGTCTCCAGGTTTCATCTTTTTGGCAAAATTCTGATTCCACAGTTTGGTTTGATGGAAATATTTCCTGGATTTCTAGCTAAGAACTTTGCTAAAAGCCCCAGGGGTGCCATTATCTTATTAATAAATTTAATCTGAGCCTTATTTCTTAGTGTATTTGATTTCCTTTTAAATATCCATTCACATGTTTTAAATGCTTAGTTTGAAGAAGTCCCTGGGATGGTCCCAAGGGTAGGGCCCACACATTTCTTACAATGGCAAAGCATTTTTTAAAATTTAAGGTCAGGTTGAAAACTTCTAGGACTAATTCTGTAAAGAGGAGGGACTGTGAATTTGAGTGGGAGTAGAAGAGTGGGTTGTCATGTTTGAATTAGTAATAAACGTATATGACATAAATTTAGGATTTGCTCCTTTAGTTCAAGAAGGAGCATGTAAAGTCCATTTCCCTGTTCCAGCCCCACTGATCACCCACTCAGAATGCTGAGAGTATCGCCTGAGCCGAGGGTGCAAAGGAATAATGAAAGCTAAGTATGTCAGGAAGTGACTTTCAAATGGTTAGAGGCATGTGATTGTCAGTATTGTGTGTTACAGAAATGTTGGGAATGATATATTTTAATGTGTGCAAGACGATATGTTGGTGTGCACAGAGGGTCTTTGTTTCCTTATCTGATTAGTACTGTTAATGTCCAAGAATAAAAATGGTTGTTTTGCAGTTTAGATTCTGAGAAAGCAAAACCTGATTTTTCAACCATGACCTTCATGAGAGAAGCATCCTAGAAAGTCCTAGATCATACTTCTGAGTTCTTTAATTTTTAGTGTTTTTTAAAGTTTTAATATTTTTGTGAACTTGTGTAAATTGTTAATGCATATAAGCTTGTGTATTTTTGTAAATAGTTTTGTGACTCATTTCTTGCCCCTTATGTAAATATTTAGAGCCTCATTTCTTCCAAACTTATTTGAAGCTGAGTTGTGGGTTTGGGTTTCCTTGTTTGTTTGGCTGGAGGGTGGGTGGAGAAAAGGGATTTTGTACTTGGAGATGGAGCTATCTTGTGGTTTAATGCAAATGTCCCACTGAAAGCAACTCAAATATCAACAGAATTATTTCAGGTTAAAACATAAAAAAAAAAAAAAAAAAAAGAAGTCAATAAGTCTCAGCAAGCTGGTCCCAGACCCGTGAGATTCAGGCAGATTTCTGGCTGCAAGTCCCAAGTTGAGCTCCCTGTCCTCCTGTAGGGTTGAACTCTGCAGAGTTGTACTGCAGGTTCCAGCTGCCCTTCCCCTGAAGATAGTCCCGGTCCTGATGGGAGGTGAAGATGACTCCAACTTACCCAGTACAGTGGTCTGGTGGTCCGGTGTCCTCTGCGTCTTTGTAGTGTGGAACCAGGTGGCTGTACAGAGAAGAGGCCAGAGGAGCGGCTGGGGGGTGCCCAGTGGATTGCTGCCGGGGCAAGGGCTGATTCGGTATGTGCCGCACAACTCCCGACCTTGGTAGGGCTTCCGCAGACCTGCCTCTCTGCATTGGGCTGATTCGGAGTTGCTTGCTATTTTCAAAGGTTGTGTTTCATCATTCCTTCACTTGTAGTCTACGTGTGTCCCAGTACCTGAAATTATTTTCTTTTAGGTAGCATTTAGATGGATCTTGATTTCTTATATATTTGGTCACTCTCTTTTAATTTGAGATTCAATCCATTTACATTCAAGGTAGTAAATGTTAGGTAAAGTCTTACTATTGTTGTTTTGTTATTTGGCTTTTAATTGTTTTGTAGATTGTTTCTTCCTTTCTTTTTCTCTTTTCTTTTTCTTCTTCTCTTTTCATTTGTACCTAAGCAATTTTATTTGCTGATATGTTTTGAGTTCTTGTTTTTTATTTTGAGGTATGTATTATAAATTTTTCCTTCATGGTTACTGTGAAGCTTACAAAAACCAATATAATAAATTATTCTAAACTGATAGCAAGTAACTTTGAAAAAGAAACAAACAAAATAAGACTAACCCACATACATTTTGAATTTTTTGATATCACAATTTACATTTTTTATAGATTGCCTATCTCTACATATGTAAGCCATACCTCTTAAGTTTTTTCTTTTAGTCTTCATATTGAGGATATACGTGGATTACACACTACAATTAACATACTGGAGTATTCTGAACTTATATGTGTACTTAGTTTTGCTGGTGGATTTTTTGTGTTCAGATGTTTTGTTGTTACATGTGATTTTCCCTTTCTTTCAATTTGAAAATGCCCTTTAGCATTTTTTTGCAAGACAAGGCCTTATCATGCTTTTGTTTGTCAGAGTGGTCTTTATCTCTCCTTCATATCTGAGGATAACTTTATTTGTACTCTTGGTTTGCAGTATTTTTCTTTAGAACTCTGAATTTATCATCCAACTACCTGTTAGCCTACAAGATTTCTGATGAGAAGTCTCCTGTCGTGCGTATTGGACAACTTTGTACATAATTTGCTTCTTTTTTGCTTGCTTTTAGAATCTTCTTTTTGTGTTTGACCTATGAAAGTCTGATTATAATGCCATGAGGCAGACAGATTTAAGTTGAATCTGGTGACCTTTGACCTTCTTGCACTTGAGTATTTACATCTCTCCATGTTTCAGAAGTTTTGCCATTTTTCCTTCAATACACTTTGCATCTCTTTGTCATTTTCAAGTTCCTCTTAAACTCCAATGACATTTACATTTACTCTTTTGATATTGTCTCATAGATTCCCTAAGGGTTTTTTTTCCTTTCTTGACATTCTCTTTTCTTTTCCTCTTCTTTCTGTTTTTAACTAGGCTGTTTTCAAGCTCACTAATTTTTTCTTCCATTTGATGAATTCTGTTGTATTGAATTCTTCTCCACTGCTGTATTCAATTCATTTATTGTAAGTTTCAGCTCCATGATTTCTAGGTTTTTATTTTCTATGGTTGTTAAATTGCTCTGACAAATTTCTAAATTATTTTGCTGAGTTCTTTTGGAGTTTTCTGAGTCTCCTCCAAACTGCCATTTTGAATTCTTTGTCTGACAGTTCACATATTACCATCTGATTAGCATCAGTCTCAGACACCTTGTTTTGCCCATTTCATAAGTGATGGTTCCTGTTTGTTCTTAGTTCTTATAGATGCACATCAGTCTTCATATTGAAGAATTGGGTATTTCTCCACTATCTAATTTGGTTTTGTTTGTTGTAACCTATACCTGTCTAAGAGATCCTCTACAAAGTGTTGTTTCCCCTTGGGTCAAAATCTCTATTTCCTTTTCACCACTAAGTGGTGCTCTAAGCCCTGGTTTGCTGTGTGTCTTGCAAAGATTTCAAGTATTGCCTAGTGTGCTGCTAGAACGGACCTTGAGGAGCCCTAAAGGAGTAATTTAGTGTGTGGGAAAACAGTTAGAGACTCCTGCCTAGAGGACCTGTGAAGCCCATCTCCCACCGCATAGCACTGCCATACAGACTGATCTGGATTCTTGTTTGCCCAAAATGCAGAACAGTTATAGCTCTGGACACTGGCCATCATCAGCCCTACCCTACGCTTCTTCGTTAGTTGGCTTCAGGACTTTTCACCCTACAGGCAGTGTAATGTACCTTATGGGCTGAGATAGGACTATTTTTCCTGTGATGAAATCCAGGATGGTGGCGAAACCTGCCGCCTATATCAGTTTCATTTTTTCTAGTTACTTTTGTTTTGGAGGGGGTATTGTTTTTGCATTACTGGGTGTTGAACCCAGACCTCACACATCCCTGGCAAGTGTTCTACCACTGAGTTATAACCCCTGGGTTTTTTTTCCTTTTTTTTTCTTTTTTTGAGACAGGATCTTGCCAAGTTGCCTAGGCGGATCCCCAGTTGAGATGCTTCTGTCTCAGCAATCCAGGTACAGGCACATACCACTGGGCTGACATCCAGTTTTAAAAATGAGGTCCAAAGGAGTTTATCCATGCAGTATCTGCCAGCTTTGGGGGGCAGGGGCACTCATGTTTAGAGAAATCAGTTTGTCTTACCAGCTGCTTATAGTTTTAAATTGCATTATGCCTCAAAGGATCATCCTATCCTCAATTTTGAGTTTTGGAATATTCTGGGTGCTAATTTTACCACTGGATCATTGTTATTGGTTTCCTATTTGGAAGACTGAGGCCAAATCACTTCTAGCTTTCAATTTTGGTAATGTCACTTTCAAAGTTCTGTTGTGATTCTTATCTTTTAAAAATATCCTTCATTACCTTTTTAAAATTGTACTTTTCTGATTCTGTAGTGAGTATACATTCTTACTTTATCTTTTGTTTGCCTTAGCAGTGGGCTTCTATTTTAAAACATTGATTGGCAAATTAAAATCTTTGGTTTTCTGTTCTTTTTTTCCTCTGACTCTCCTTTTTCATTTCTCTTTCTGCCCTTCCAGTTCATCTCTTGCCTATCAGATCTTTTGTTGCCTCTATCCAACTATGTAGGTTAGCAATCCAGAGTAAGTATTTATGATGGATAGTAGAAATTATTTCTCTAAAGTAATGTCAGATATTTAAGATATATAATCATAGAATTTAGGACCATTTTACCCTTCTGAAATTAATCTTATAATGACTAATCTGCACGTGGGTAAAAAGTGTCAGATGTCATTAGCTATTACATCACATCTTGTTTTTTGTTTTTGTCCCAGATATATTTATCATATACTTAACTAAAGATAGTCCTTTAAAGTGAATAATTGATAATTTGAAATAGGAAAAGGTCCAAGGGTTTGGGGGTGGAGGGAGAGGAAGGGGAAAGGGAAAAAGAGAAAGGAAAAATTATGAAAAAGAAAAAAAAGTGGAGTCAAAGTCTATGTAAATAGGGAAGTATGGAGGGGGTGAAGGGCGCACAGGTAATGGGGAAAAAATAAGAGCCAAGATACATCATGTTCAGGTACAAACACCCAATGATAAATGTAAGTGTATTTCATACCTAAAATGAACCAATAAATATATAAATAAAAATAAATAAATAAAAAGACATTCCTTTATATTTATTATTCAATACATTGTTTCTATGTGTTTGAAGGAGAAAATGTATTTGAAACTTTAACGCACTTGTCATTTAGATATAGCTATGGGCATATTATAAATATGACAGATACAAATCCAGCTCAATCTCACAGGTAAAATTCCTAATATACCTTCATCAAACTTTGTATTATTTTAATTTTTATTCAGCCCACCATTATCCCAATGAATTCCACTGTCTGCTATGATTCAATTTTAGTGGGAAGTGATCGTATTACAAATGTCAATGGAAAGGGTATGTGATTGTTCGACATGTCACATCACATTTCTCTAGATGTGCCAAATGAGAAGAGAGTTTGAGACTGTTTCACATTCCATACCATGAAGGTCTGGAGCTCCAGAAAAAAAAAGTTATCTGATACTGGCAAATAGAATGCAGAAGAGCATCAAGAAGATCATACACCCTCACCAAGTGGGATTCATCCCAGGGATGCAGGGATGGTTCAACATACACAAATCAATAAATATAATACATTATATCAATACAGCCAAGGACAAAAACCATATGATCATCTCAACAGATGCAGAAAAAAATTTGAAAACGTTCAACACACTTACGATAAAAACCTTACAAAAAATTGGCATAGACGGTCTCTACCTCAATCTGATAAAAGCCATCTATGAAAAACCAACAGCCAATATCATACTAAATGGTCAAATATTGAAATCCCTCACACTAAAATCAGGAAGACGACAAGGATGTCCACTCTCACCACTCCTGTTCAATATAGTTTTGGAAACATTAGCTATGGCAATTAGACAAGAGAAACAAATTAAAGAAATAAAGATTGGAAATGAAGAAGTCAAATTGTCATGATTTGCAGATGACATGATACTCTATATAGAAGACCCCAAGAACTCTACCAAAAGTCTTCTAGACTTAATAACCAAATTCAGTAGAGTAGCTGGATACAAGGTCAACACACAAAAATTAATAGTTTTCCTCTACATGAACAACAGACTTACTGAGACAGAAACAGGTCAAACAATTCCTTTCACAATAGCATCCAAAAAATTGAAATATCTAGGAATAAACCTAACAAACAGAACAAAGACCTCTTCTATGGAAACTATAGCACTCTGAAAAGGGAGACTGAAGATGATATCAGAAAATAGACATCCCTTGCTCTGTGGTAGGAAGGATCAACATAGTGAAAATGACCATACTTCCAAAATTGCTATATAGATTCAATGCAATCCCAACTGAAATCCCAGCAGCATACTTCATGGACCTTAAGAAAACAATCCAAATATTCATTTGGAGCAAGAAGAGACCCAGAATAGCAAATCCAATTATAGGTAACAGAGACATGGAAGGGGGTATTGCAACCTCCAACTTGAATCTATACTACAGAGCTACTGTGATTAAAAACAGCATGGTACTGGCAAAGAAATAGACCAGAGGAACAGTGGAAAAGATTAAAAGATGCAGAAACAACTCCAGACACACTCAGCCATATCATCTTTGACAAAGGAGCCAAACATCCTCACTGGAGGAAAGATAGCCTCTTTAATAAATGGTGCTGGAGAAATTGGGTTTCAACTTGCCAAAGACTAAAACTAGACCTATATCTCTCACCATGCACTAAACTAAAATCAAAATGGATTAAAGATCTAAATATTAAAACAGAAATACTGAACTGTCTGGAACAGAGGTTAGGTAGAACTCTTGAAGACACTGGGGTAGGAAAAGACTTTATGAACAAAACCTCAGTTGCCCATGACCTAGCACAAACAATCAACAAGTGGGATCTCTTCTTACTAAAAAGCTTCTGCACAGCAAGAAAAACTGCCAGCAGTGTGAAAGGACCACTCACAATGTGGGAAAAAATTTTCACCAGCAATCCCTGAGACAAAGGTCTACTATCTCGAATCTACAAAGAACTTAAAAAAATCAGACCTCCCAAATTTAAAGACCCAATCCGAAAATGGGCATCTGAAATGAACAGACATTTCTCAGACAAAGAAGTAGAAATAGCAAACAAATACATGAAAAAATGTTCAACATCACTGGTCATTCAAGAGATGTAAATGAAAACAACGCTGAGATTCCACTTCACTCCAGAAAGAATGACTGCTATCATGAAATCAACCAATGACAAATGCTGGTGGGGCTGTGGGGAAAGAGGAACCCTGCTCCACTGCTGGTGGGAGTGTAGACTGGTGCAACCACTGTGGAAATCAGTATGAAGATACCTCAAAGAACTAGGACTGGAAGTCCCATTTGACCCAGCTATTCCCCTGCTGGGGATCTTCCCCAAAGAATTAAAAGAATCATACCACAGTGATATATGTCCACCCATGTTCATAGCAGCACAGTTTGTAATAGCTAAAACTTGAAAACAGCCCAAGTGCCCATCAACTGGAGACTGGATAAAGAAAATGTGTTTTTTTATGAAATGGAGTACTACTCAGCCATAAAAAATAAGACATTAGACACATTTATAGCTAAGTGGATGCACATTTAGGTGATACTCTTAAGTGATAAATAGAACACACATGTGTAAATACTGAATAGTTTCTCTAGTGTGAGAAACTGAAAGTGTAAATAAGGACTACAAGGTATAATAGATGATGTGAAATAGGAAGAAAAGGGGCAAAGGGGAAGGGGAAGTGGGAGGGCTAGGGGAAAGGATAGAAGGGAACGGAATTAATATGAGAAAAATGAAAAAATGGAAACAAAGTCTTTGTAAATAGGGAGGGATGGAGGGATTGAGGGAGGGCAGGGGAATGGAGAAAAAATAAGATCCAAGAGAGACTATGTAAAGGTGCAAATTTCCAATGATGAATATCATTATATTGTATACCTAAAATGTACCAAATAAAATTAAATTTTTTAAGAAAGTTATCTGAGAGAAGGCAAAATGAGTTGGAGTGAAGATTTTACCCAAATACCTGAGAGTTACCCAGTTTTTGCTTCACTGGACTTCAGGCCACTCTAGATTGACCTTTTTCATTTTTTTGAAGCGTTCAGATACCTTACTCTCTCATTCACTCTGGTTTACAACAAATTTTCCAAAAAGACAAATCTTTTCCTTTTCCTTTTTGTTGAGAAGAAGGATAGAACAGGAGAGTTTGAAATTTCTAGATTAGAAATGCTTTATTTACTAAAGAGCAAAAT
Source organism: Heterocephalus glaber (assembly GCF_000247695.1). The sequence continues at coordinate 11,039,180 of NW_004624811.1, forward strand.
TGCATCAGTTCTTGTCTACCCCTGAATGGAGCCAGATAAAAGGCTAATCCAACATGAGCTCAATGTGATCAGCACTTTGACCTTCTGAAAGAGTCATCAAAATACTGATTGCAGAAAGGTTGTGATTTTCTGCCTCATGTCCTCACAAACTGTAGCTTCCAAGAGGTATGACTAGGGTCTTTTTCATTGTCCCTAGTTTTGTGAGAGAGAGAAAAAAGGAAAAATTCTTTTTATAATTATTGTAAAGACTTCCTTCATATAAATGTGAATATATACTTGAATATACTAATTTTCAATGAGGCCTAAATTGATAAATTGAAGAAAAAAAAAACAATAGCAAAGTAAATTATACCAGAGACCCTAGGAGGTGGCAAGTATAACTACAATAAGATATAGCTAAGTGTGGTAGTACAGACCTGTAATCTCAGCTACTTAAGCAGTTGAGGCAGGAGTATCACAAATTCAAGGCCAGCCTTGACAATTTAGTGATGACCTGCCTCTAAATTTTAAAAAAATGGCCAGGGTTGTAGGTCAGTGGTGGAGTACTACTGGGTCCCATCCCTAGTATAGGAATAAAAAAGAAAGCAGACAAGATGTTACTGAGGAAAGTGAAAAGGATGAACTGAAGAAAAATAAAAAGAATCTAAGAAAAAGCAGAGACATTTGTTCTGCTGGAGAAGAGAGTTTTGGAACCAACATGTGTATCATCTAAGTGGGGTGATGAATTGCCAGGACATGGCTCCAATTCAAGGGAACAATTCAGCAAGGAGAGGTAAGTCAGACTAGCTATTTAAGTGATCCCTTGCCCAAAACTCTGCTAAAACCCCTATTTATGGGTCACCAGGTCTCTCTTGCAGTTTCAGAAACACAGATTTCTGGATTCACCCATAAATAAAAAGCCCAAGGAATCAATTTAACCCAAACACACAAGAGACTATGTACTGTAAATGAAAATCCCAGCTCCTAATAGTGCAGATATCTAAGTTAGTTAGAGATTGTCACAAGACAGTTAGACAAAGCTGGACCCTCAGCATAGAAAAACAATACTGGGGCACATTCATGGTTAGCATTATAGAAAGAGAAGAGGTACTGCACTTATCTACTTCCCCTAGAGACGAATAGCAGTAATTGACATTCTAAATAGACATCAATCTCCCTAGCTCTTTTCCTTTCTGGAAATTCCTCATAGGTAACTTGTTTTCCCATTTAATCTCCATTTAATCAATATTACCTGGGTGATTGTACTTGTAACCTTATTGGCTGATCATGGCTCTGTCCCACCTTAAGCCCACCTTGGATTTTCCATTGGATTTATAGTTTTGTCCCACTTTGTACCCACTTCACCTCATGGCTTTGCTTTATAAAACACCTTTGAAAATCAGGATGGGCAGGCATCCCACTTTCCAGTCCCCCTTCTGTCTCTCTTAAACAGAAGCTATCTTTTTTTCAATAAATTTTTCCTACTTTTAGCCTCCATTGTTCCTGGAATTCATTCTTTGATTTTAGAGAACACAAATTAACATTTTGGATATCTAGCAGATTGGGAGTTATATTTCCCTTGTTTGGATTATTTTTGCTTTGTTGGGATTACTTGGTGCTCTATATCACTAACAATCCACCCAGCCATCAGAAGAGGGCACTCTTGCCTAATGAAAACCAAATTCAGATTGGAAATTTGCTCAGCAAGGTGAGAATTAAAAATAGTTAACTTGGACAATGGGGCTATGAATGAAATTTTTCCCTCTTACTTTTCTACGTTGTCGAATAGTTACATAATGAACACATAAAATTAGAAAAAATTCTTTTCTGGTGGTGCTGGCGATTGAACTCAAAGTACTGTATGTGCGAGTCGGGTGAAGAAAAAATGTTATTTTAAAAACATTTGTGGATGGAGGTGAGGGTGTATCTCTGTGGTAAAATGCTTGCCTGGCATGCACAAGGCTCTAGGTTCAATTCCCAGTACTGAAAAAAAGAAATAAAATAAAAACACTCTGCAATCTTCTATCAAATGGTACATAAGAAGTGTGTGTGTGTGTGTGTGTGTGCGCGCGTGCACGCGTGTGTGTTGCCATAAGACAAAATATAACTTCTTGTTATATTTTGGAAGGAATATTGACCTGTTTGATACTAGTCTTCCAGTTTCCCTGTGGGATTGAAAACTTTCATAATAAAAACTTGGAAAATACTTCAAATATAAAATTGAAAAGACGTTTGGGAAAATAAAAAAAAGATCCCTTTAATTCAAAGGCAATCTCTACCTAAATAATAGAACCAGTTTCCTGGGCAACAGTATCTGTATCTCTGGGTATTAATGCCATGTTAAAAAATTTTTATATTCAAACTGTATTCGAATATTCCATTCTTGTTACATAAGATCTTCTTACATTTCAATGAGAGAACATAGTATTCAAGAGTTCTAGTTGTTATTTTCACTTATCAAATTACCTCAAAACCTAGCAGCTAAAAATACCCATTTATTTTGCTCACTATTTGTGGGTCAGATGTTCTGAAAGGGCTTGGCTGGGCAATGTTGCCCAGAGTATACCATGTAGTTGTAGCTTGATGTTGGCTGAGCCTGTGGACATCTAAAGGCTCCACATGTGGATTTTGCAGGGAGTAACCAAAAAACTCACAGGAGACTGATAAGCAGGGGTAAAACAACAAAATTTATTTGCTAGCAGGCCAGACCCACAGGAACATACCTTTAAGGACTGACCCTGGGTCACATTGGAGGCTTACATTTATACTTTAAACTAGGTCTAGTCATGTGATTTACAGAAAGCTTAGGGTCTATGTGTACTTTTGCTTATGAGGCATGGTTACCATTATCTTGATACGGACATCTGGCCTCAATTGGGTGGGGGTTGCAGCTAGGCAATGTTGCAGGCAGTTGCTTATCTCATGCCCACAAACTTGTGGTTAATGGTGAAGCATCTGGTATGCTATTCTGAGAAGTGAAACAAGTGAAGCAAGTTACAGAAGCAGAACGAGACAGGCAGGTATTCTATATTATTTTATACTTTCCTTAACACACAGGACTGAATATCCAAGATGGTCCCACTTACATGGCTGACAGACAATGCTGGCTGTCCACCATTCCACCTTGCCTCTCCATTGAGGTAGTCTCAGGATAGTCAGGCTCTTGCACGGCAGTTCCATGCAGCTCAAGACTCCAAGTATAAGTGTTCCAGCAAACTTGGCAAAGGTCACAGCCCTGTTTGCTATAATTAGATATTAAATTCCTTGAAAAGCCCATATGTTAGAGGCTTGGTGGCATTATTTGTAAGTGATGGAAGTGATAGGCCTTGTGGAACTTCTGATGTCATCGCAGGTAGAATCCCAAACGGGACTGTAGGATCAAGACCCATTCTCTCTACTTCCTGGTTGGCTATGTGAACACTCACTCTGACATTTACTGCCATAATGTGCCATATTCTCCAGGGGTCCAAATGAATGGGGCCATGCAATCAATTATGAACCAAAATAAACCTCTCCTTATAGCCTGTGTCCAGTATTTCATGAAAAATTTTTTATAAATATTGTAGATTTCATTTATATAAATGTGAATATTGTAGGTAGGTAAATTAATTAGATATCTTGTAGGCAGTTAGACAGGGCTAACCCATGAGGAGCCAACATGGAGGACAGTCAAGGAATCAACATGAAGGACAATCAAAACACATGCACTGAAATCCAGCATTGTAGAAGAGAAACTACCACACCTGCACAACATGAATAGCAGTAATTGATATTCTAAATAGCTATCAATCACCTGGGTAGGGGACCAAGATGTTCCAAGAAAGATCCCTGACCCACCCCTTACCACAGAAAATCCATTCTCATTCCTTGTACTCTTGCTATGTGACTTGTTTCTCCATTGGATCCCTTTTTAATCGATATTATGTAAGCGACTATTCTTGTCATAATCTTATTGGTTGTTCATAGTTTTGTTCACCTTGTGATTTCTCATTGGCTCAGTATTACCTAAGTGACTGTACTTGTAATCTCACTTAGTTGGCTGTAGTTTTGTCCCACCTTGAACCTGCCTCAACCTTGTGGTTTTGCTTTATAAAACACCTTTGAGAAGTTGGGTGAACAGGCAACCCACTTCCGGTCCCCCTTCTGTCTCTCTTAGTCAGAAGCTATCTTTCAATAAATTTTTCCTACTCTTAACCTCCATTGTTCCTAGAATTCATTCTTCAATTTTAGAGAGCACAAATTTGCACTGTGGATATCTGGCATGTTTAGGAGTTACATCTCTTCTCCTATATCACGATTACTTAAATATACTGATACACCTTCTATGGCCTTTTTAAAAATTCCTATTTTGTTTTACTCATTTTTTATTTTGTTTTGGTACTGGAGGTTGAACCCAGCATCTTCACATTGACCCACATCCTCAGGTATTTTTTAAATGTTTTGTTTCACAGTCTTGCCAAGTTGCCCAGGGTAGGCTTGAATTTGTGCTTGCCCTGCCTTAGCCTCCAGGGAGCTGGGATGACAGCGGCCTGTTTAGAATTTACACAGCTTTGTTTCTGCTGCAGTTTCAGACAGGACTGAGGTAGCTATTCCCACAGCCGGGTGCCCTGGCTGTCTTCCTCAGTGAAGGCCTGGAGGGCCATTGGTGAGGCCTCAATCCCATTCAACCCTTATTCCCAGGGTTCTTACCTTTCCGTAAATAGAAACTTTGAAAAGTAAACATTATTTTCCAGGACAGGTTGACAAGTTTTGAGATATTACCCATACACAGAGAAGGCCACCACTCTAATCACCCTTCCCTTTCCTCCTGATAAGAGAAATTTTAGTTGAACAGATGCCTGGCACACTGACACTCAATTTTCCACTTTCCCTACAACTAGGGGAACTAGACTAAATTTTAATGAATAAATTGAGAGGGAAAGTGAGATGTACATTTGTTTCATTCTGTAGAGGGTTAGAATTATCTTCCTTTCCCCTTTCCCCCTTCCTAATAGCTGGAAGAAGGGTACTGTGCATGGCCTGTGAGCTGGGAGCTGTGTTGAAAATGATAGAATGAAAAGAAAAGAAAAGAAAAGAAAAGAAAAGAAAAGAAAAGAAAAGAAAAGAAAAGAAAAGAAAAGAGTAGAGTGTCAACATGGAAGACTGACTTCCCTGGTCCATCTTCCTTGTCAGTCAGCATTTCTGGGGTTGTTTGTGGGTTTTAAGAATTTTGGTTGTCATTTCTCACACACTTCACAAGGAGATTTAATTTTTCCCTTCTCTAGGTCAGGGTTACTAATGTACTCCTTTAGGGGCCCCCATCATCCTGTGTTCTCCAAATCCTCCCTGCCATAGTTAAAAGTTTGGTTTTACAAGCCCAGTATGTGGTAGAGGTCCCTGTGGTTGCCCAAACACTCTCTTCTTCCTTAGTAACAGAAATCTTAGAATAATTAATTTAGCTGAAAAATTACTTGTCCAGCCTCTTTTGCTCATGGATGTCTGTGTAATCTAGTTTAGGGCAGGGAGCTATGACCATGTACTATCTGTGAACTTTTAGGAAAGAGGATGATAGCTGGAACCCACCATTTTCCCTTCTTTCTTCCCACTTAAAATGCAAGCATGATGGCTGGAGCTCCTGTAGCCAAATAGTGACACCAAGAATGGAAGCCTCAAGCTGAAAAGAGTGAGATGGATAGGCTATCTGTGGCCCTGATGATACCAGGAACCACCATCCCAGTCCTCTGCCACCTGCCTCTCATTGCCTACTACAACATGCAGCTGGATCTAATCCTGACAAATATTCCTACAGTTTTAGAAGAAAGAGCCAGACTTCAAGTAAGACAACAGAAGCAGTGGGGGAAAGTCTAGTACTGCTTGGCCTCCCTTTTCCACTCAACCTCCACGATTTCCTCTCTGCTCCCTTCAGACATATGTGAGAGTGAGGAAAGGAGTAAGTGTGGGGGACCAAGGTGAAGCTCACGAAGAGGAGAGCAATGGAGACAGATTTCCATAGGACTCTGTTCACACTGCTTCCCATACTAGAGCTGTGAGTGAACATTTTAGCGACGAGGGCCCAAACTGCAACCCTAAACCCACTTATTTATCACAAACTGCCAACACTGCAACTAAACCTGAATACTAAGGTTTTAGTTTAGGAAAAAACCCTCATAAATTAACATCTTTTATCTTAAAAGAAAAACAATAACACACACACCATAGGTTCACCACTAGCCTATTACAGAATCTTCACTACCACTTCAGAAGGAAGTACTATTGTCCTAACCTTACAGGAAGAGGCTTAGGCAAGAAAAATGGCTGACCCAGAAGTCAGATACAGTATAACGGCAGTGACCCCAGTGCAGAGCTTAGCTCAGGCCCATCAGACTACATGTGCTCAACCATCAGACCTGGTCTCCATGCCTCAGACCTGGTCTCAATGCCTCAGGACAGGAGACATAGACCTTGTTCCATTACCAGCAAGGGCTTCTTACCTCTGCTTCCAAGTATCACCTCCCTGTGTCTTTCCTAGGCTAAATGGTAGGTGGATGAGAACAAAGATGGAAGTTCAAGGGTCCCTCCAGTGGCAAACCACTTACCTCTACAGAGATCCCATCAGAAAGCCTAAAACCCCACGTTAAAGATATGTAACAGGATAAACTTTGTTATACAGCTGTACATAAGTTATGTAAACATTTACATAATTTTATGGGTAAATTGATAAATGTTCCATCTACTTATTTATGTGAGAAAGAAGTCTGGTAAATATATAACTAAGGTATAAACATAAATGAAGGAGTGTTGAATTACGGATTTTACATTATTTGTTTTGATTTTCTAAAATGAACACATAAGAAAAAACAGTGAACAACGAATAAAAGTGATGGTTTTATCTAACTCTTGAAATGACTTCCACCTTCCTATCCTGACCACAGGAACCGGGTTCTAATGGGGAAGTCCCTGAAGGCTCAAGAGGCCTGGCAGAGACTCTATCCAACACATTTATCTACACTGAGGGTGATTCACTCCACAAATGAGAGCTCACCGAGTGACCTCAATGAGAGAGTGAGAGAGGAGAGGAACAGCCTTGTGAAGGGAAGACTACATATAGAAGGCAGAAACAGCTATCCTGACATGAGTGATCAGCCACTGAGAGAGGAAGAACAGCAGGAGATGGACAAAAGGAATAACAATCACAAGGAGAATCAAATATAGAAATGCAGCAGCAGAAAGATCAAGGCAGAGGTGATGTGATCATAGAATGATCTTTAAATCTCTGAATTCAAGGTAAGCAGGATTTAATGACACAGTGCTTTTCTAGTTGGCATTTCTGTTTCCTTGGGTATCCACAGGAGGATCAGGGTTTTTAAGATACATCCAACTGTTGCACACATGAAAGACTGGCAAGAACATCTAGACTAGGTGAATGTGGCTTCTCTGGGGACATGTATCGAAACAGACAATACCAAGAGACCGTACAAGGCACTCTTATTTCAGGAGAAATCTGAGAAACCAAGCTGTCACATCAGTAACCTCTGGCCCTAATGGGCCTCAAACTCTATTCTTCCCTTCTTCCTCCATCTTTCCTGAACAGCCCTCCAGCCCACCCACCGCCCAGGGCTGCTTGGCCTCACAGTTCAACACTACCTGTTGCCCACGGGGCTGAAAATACAAGTAACGCTGGGGAGGAGAACTTGGAGGCAGTGAAGACTAGAATGGAATGGTCAACTGCATGGGCTACATTCAAATTCCAGCTTTGCCACAATCATCTGTGTGACCATGAGTGAGTTAACCTCTATGTTATCTGTTTCCTCTCCAGTAAAACAGGCAAATAGTACTTATAATCTAGGATTCTCTGAGGATGAAATGTTAGGACAGTATTATTACTCGTGGAGTACTCAGAACAAACATTGGACCAGCAATTAATAAGTTAAGAATATGAAGTCTTGAGCAACCAAACTGCTCTGCTCAATTCTGTTAGGAACAATGTGGCTCCTATCTGGGCCTGTTTCTACAACTGCAAATCATGATCATCTCTCTCTTTTTAACCAAAAATAAGATTAAATAACCCATGAAAGAGCAGTAAGACAAAATTAGCTCCAATAGAAAAGGTTAAAATGCCTGACACTGGCTCTTCTGTTTCAATATGCATTCTTGAGCCCAGAAGGAAGGCCAAGGCTGCTCCTCAAGTGGCCATGAGGTCAATCTTTCCCTTCTAGACAGGGCTCACCCAGAGACCTTTGCCACCGTTAAGTATGAAGTTCCTATTTCAACAGTCACTTAGCCCGGAGGTTTTCAAACCCACTCATGAAATCAAGCTGGTGGGTCACAAGCAATGCTTTTTTCTAAGTGAATTAGAAGAGAATGGAAATTTTCAGACTGTATTATCTGTGATGCAACATTTACCAGAGTGTCCTATGTGTATTCCTGGTGTGTCAGTTTAAAATGTACTCTCACTGGGGTCACAGTCAAGTCTAAAAGCCTATTGCCAGGTACCCAGTCCCCATCCTGAAGCTCATGAGGGGAGGTAACCAGGAAATGCTTCCTTTTATGTCTTTTTAGATGTCCTCCCCCACAAAGCCTTTTGTGGTCATAGGTGGGGCTTTTTCAGAGGTGGCTGGATGTAGTGTGTGATGTTGGAATTGATTCATGGTGCAATGCTGGGCTCAAGGGCACTAGGATTAAGGGTGGGAATGCTACCTACCCTAAGCAGTCTGGATAAAATGGGCAGAAAGATGCTGTTAAGGTCCATTGTTGCTCTTGTCTTGCTTGCAATGAACTGGTTCTCCTTTTTGATGCCCGTCTATCATGTGCCACCCTGGCTTGGAGCCAGTCAATTATGGACTGAAACCTCTATAAAGTGTAAGTCAAATAAACCTTTCCTCCCTGAACTTGTGGACATTGGGTATTTTGTCTCAGCAATGAGAAAAGTAACTAAGAATTCGGTACCAGAGAAGTGAAGTGGTTGCTATGACTATATCTGATCGTATGATTTAAGATCCTTTGGAGCTGGCTTGTGGGAAAGGGAAGTTAGGAAAGGTTTGGAGATTCTGGCTGGAAAAGTAGAGCTGGAATGGTGGCAGCTGTACTTGATGGGAAATTCTGGTCAGAGCTCAAAGACCAGAAGGCTATCAGAAATCCTACCAGTAAAGACCAGGCTTGGGAGGCTTCTGTTGGGAAGTACTGCTTTCATTGGCTGTTGGACTCCAGATGATGTTATATACCTTGGCAGAAAGTTTGTCTGCATTTTGCTTGTGTCTGGAGACTTTCCCTGAGACTGAGATTAAGGGCAGCAGACTAATTAATCTGGCAGAAGAAATTTCAAAACAGTCTAATGTTGAGACAGAGGCATGGCTACTGTTGGGGGCTTTTAGCCAGATTTATGTTGAGAATCAAGAGCACAAAGCCTAGCAGAATAATTTAAAATGCTTTGGGTTTAGCTAGAAAGGAAGCTCCAGTTAAGCTGTAGCCTGAAAAGATAAGAAGTGGACAAATTGGTTGCTGAAAGTACTAGCAAGAGAAAGCCAAGTATTTCAGAAGGCAACTGAAAAGAGCTTGAGAACATAAAAAACCAGCAGGACTCCACTCTTTGCAGCCTCAAAATTGTGATGAAAGACTTTACTTTGAGAAGAGAGCCCAAGAGCACCATGTTCAAGAATGGCAGTGGCCTAGGGAAGTTGTTCCTTGGGGTTAGGATCAGAGTACTTAGCAATCCAGGCACTTGACCTGTCCAGCCAAAACAGAGGGAAGCCTGGCTACTGCTCCAGCTGGCTGCAGACCTTGGCATCATTCGTGTGGTTGGTTTTAGGTGCATGCAGAATGCAAGAGGTGTGGGGTCAGTGCGCTGGAGATTTCGCTCAGCGGTTCTGCCACCTGCCTCGGAAGCAGGTCCTGAGTTTGATCCCTGGTACCCGGCCCCCCATAAAAATCAAAGCCTTATGGGGTCAGGAAGCCTTCCACCCAGATTCCAGAAGGCCTGGGAGGCAGGCAGTGTGCCCAAGAGGGCAGTGTGTGAAGCTGTGTGAAGCCAAAGGTGCAGTGGAGACCCCAGAAGTTGGATCTTCTGAGGAAAACTGCGAGGGAGCAGAGCTGACCCAAGAGAGAAGCCATGGAAGCTACCACCACCATAAGTGCCATAGGGGCGGAGCCACCCAAGCCCTTTGGAGTTGTCAGATTGCCTTGGATGCTGCACATGGAAATACAGGACTTAAATGTTTGCTCTGCTAGATTTTGGACTTGCTTTGGTCCAGGTCCCCATTTGTACCTTTTAGAATGGTAATGTCTATCTTGTGCCAATGAATGTTGGAAGTGTTGAACTTTCTTTCATTTGTACAGGGCCTTGTAGCTAAAGACTTGCCTTAAATCTGAGACTTTGGACTTTTCAGCAATGTTGAAACTGTTAGAACTTTGGCAACTCTTGGAGATAGATATGCTTTTTTGCATAAAGGAATATGCATGAGTCCTCAGGGGGCCCAGGGTGGAATGTCTAAGTGTCTCCCCAAAAAACCTCATGAAGTCATAGGTGGAGCTTTTTCAGAGGGCTGGATCTAGTGTGATGCTACAATTGATTCATGGTGCAATGCTAGGCTCAAATGCACTAGGATTAAGGGTGTGTTAGGCACCCTAGTAGTCTGGATAGAGGGGCAGGAAGATGCTGTTAAGGTCCCTTGTTGCTTTTGCTGTCTTTGCTCGCAATGAACTGGTTCTCTCCTCTGTGATGCCCCTCTACCATGAGCCACCCTGCCTTGAAGCCAGCCAATTATGGACTGAAACATCTGTAAACTGTAAGTCAAATAAACCTTTCCTCTCTTAACTTGTGGATGTTGGGAATTTTGTCTCAGCAAAAAGAAAAGTAACTAAGACACTGAGCCAGCAGAGGGTGCCCAGGACAGAGCAGTCACTGAGAGGGATTCAGATGCTCTGGTTTTCTCCCAGGCCAGGCCTGCACAATGCCAATCATTCTGCTGACTTCATATCCATCCCAGCTCCAGTGATTACCGGTAGGGATGTAGCCTGGAGTCCCCTCTCCATCATCCAACCTGGCCTCTGTCCTATCTGGTGCCCTCCTCAGCTGTCCTGGGGCTTTTCTCTCCAGTCCTTGTCTGCCAGTCATCTGGTTTCCGGCCACCTACTTCCTCTCACCTGTGGAGCCTTTCCCTCACTATGCTTTCTCCTTTCTTTCCCTTTTTTGGCCCACCCTTCACCTTTCCCAGGATACATGCACACACACATACACACACAAATTCTTTTCAGACAATTCAGCCTTTATTTTTGAAAATAATTCTGTGGATTCCACTTTCTTCTGTGAAAGTGAGTTCAGGCAATAAAAACACAAATTCCTCTGCAACCTGCCATTTGCTCCTAGCCTGTGAGGATATGGAAATGTAGGACTTGTTCCAGGGCCAGAGCTATCCTGATCTCAGCTGCTCTATCTCAGACTAAAAAGGCCACTAGAAGCCACCGTCTTCAGGGAGGGGCCTGTGCACCAAACCCCGGGGGAAAAAGGGACAAAAGGACCTCATCTGTCTTTCACCAAACCAGCACAGAATCCGCCTAAAAGACAGAGACTGACATTTTTTAGAAGGGGGTCCAAGGATAGTATCTCTTTGAGGCAAAAAATGGGTGGGGGAGCAAAGGCTTTCCTCTCACCACCTTTCCCCTGCCAGCCGTGTATGAGCCAAGGAGATCTTGCTTTTCTTCCTCCACTTTCCATCTCCAACTACTAAGTGTTAGACTGCAGAGAAAGAAGAGCTGAGAGGAGATCAGCGGCAAGGAGAGAAGGACAAGAGACAAGAAAGCCTGGCAACCCATCAACTCCATCCCGACCCTGCCATGAAAGCCCTTTGGTTAGTCTCATTTTGGCCACAAACACATTCTCCTCTCCCATAACCCAACCCCACATCGGGGTAAGGTGGTGAAAGAGGAAAGAGACAGGAGGAGGCTCATGCCCTGGCTGGAAGAACCGAATCAGAGAAGAGGCTTGGTTAAGAAAGCTACAGTTGCCAACCTCTCTGCAGAGACCATAGGAGAAAACTCAGGATGTGGACATTCTTGGCCCCAACAAGCCCAAGTCTCTTCCTACCACACAGTGGTTTCTTGTATAATGGCTCCCAACATACCTCAGAATTGTTGTTCTCCTCTGACTCCCTTGAGAACGGGAGAATACCCCTCACATTATCATCTGTGCATTTGAATGCTACTCAAAAAAAATGCAAAGGAAAATAAAGATAAATGGACCCCAAAGGGCAACACAGACAGGACGATACAGTCTGGGGACTGCAATCCCATCTCAGCTCATGACACGGCAAGGAAAAGATCCCAAAGGGATAGGAGGTGCTGTTAATTCCAACTAGGATCATAGCCCTCCCAGGTCTGTGGGGGCGCCAGATGGACACGACGGCCCCGGAAATGGAAGGTGACGATGCCTCGGTAGCCGGCCCTGGGAACACCTGACTTGAGGTCATCCATGACACCCAGGGCCTTGGCAAAGGCCTTGAAACTGTCCCTACTTGTATACTGCACTCGCACCTCTCCCAGCTCCTTCCGATCGTTGGTCCTCACTTTTTCCACCTGTAGCTGAGGAGCACCATAGACTCGGGCAAGGAAATCACGGTCATAGACCTCCTGCTGCAGGTATGACAAGTCCAGCTGGGTGAAGGGCACAAACTGCTGGTTCAGCTTGATGAACTTGAGGTGCTGGTCAAAGAACTGCCCATGGCTCACACCCTTTCGGCCAAAGGTCATTGTTCTTGAGATTTCAGGGCGCACGCAGGCCCGCCCCTTCCGTTGCTCAGGCCGGCGCATCCAGTCATCCCAGAAGGCCTTGGGCCACTTAGGCTCCAGCTCAGCCCACAGTTCAGCCAAGAGCAGCCAGCCCAGGCCAGGAAAAAAGTCTGTGCGATAGAGCAGCTCTGGCTTGCTCAAGTCCACCATCTGCTCCTTGCCATTGTCATTCCAGGCAGACACACACCAAAGAGAGGGGTCGCGCCTCAGCAGTGGGTAAGTGGCCTGAAAGTACTCAAAGAAGTCTGGTGCTACTTCTAGATCATCCTCCACCACCACAGCTGCTGGAAACTTGAACTCATGGAAGATCTGGCCCAGTGCCCAGCGATAGTGCCTGGCAATCTTGTAGTAGCCCTGGAACTTGCGGTGGTCAGGTTGCACAGCAATATTGCTCAAGTCAGGCTGCCGTATGTGCGTGACTGCATTGCCATAGGAAGCAATGACCTGGGCCGTTTCCTCGTGCCCACAGTCCTGGCTGACAATAATGGGGAAGTGCTCAGCTGAGGGCCGATAATGCAGCAGTTTGTCCAAGCAGCGTCGGACAGTGCTGCGGTCACAGGCAATGACTAGGATGGGAATTACAGCTGGTGATGAGGTCACAGGCACATGAGGCTGGGCAGGAAGAGCTACAGTGGGGACCCTCCACCGCTGGCTCCACAGAGCATGGTGCTCCCTGATCTCCTGCAATAGCCCCCGCTGACGCTCTAACTCCACTTCGGCGTCCTGGGCCAGGCGGATCACCTCTCGGGTGAGACTGGCAGGGTCACCATTGAGAGCATTGTCTAAGGGTGGCCGGCCAGGTGCTGGGCGTGTCCAGAAGAAGAGGAGCAGCAGGGCATTCCAAGCCACAAAGAGGATAGCTCCCCACAGCACAAGCCCTGCAGACTGCTTCTTCAGCATCCTGGCCCCCACCGGGGAGGGCGGGCAAGGGAGGGCTCGAGGCTGCCCCTGAGTTTCCTTGACCGCAGTTCTAGAGATGCTTCCCCTGGGCTATGGGATCAGGAAGCAGTCATGAACCTAAAGAGAGAAAAGAGAAAAGCCAACTGTCATCACAAAGGCATATAGGTCCACACTTTTATGAGGTACAAGGATATGAAGGGCAGGAACAGGTGAAAAAGTAAGAGGCAGGAAGCAGAGGTGGACTGGTGGTCTCTCAGTGAAGAGTTGCCATTCCCCTAATCTTGTCAGTACTCCAAAATGAGCTAACTAGCCCTCAGAAAAGCAATAATGTTTAAGTGGAAGGTAGAGAGTGATGCTGGTGGAAGGGAGAAAACAACCTTCCCAACCTGACAGATTTCACTTCCATCATCCACAGCTTTGAGGGAAGAGTGAGAGGTGAACCATTTACCTCCCACTCCTCAAATTAAATTGCCCTACAGTACTGATTTAGAAATCAAACATCACAACTCACTTATTAAGAAAGCATTCTGATTAAGGAGGCATTCTCATGAACATCAGGAGTAAACCCAGCTGCTCATGAACTCCATGGCTACTAACATTATGGTCCACGTATCTGCCAATACAATTGGATTACAATTAAAGGCAGAAAAAAAGTAAAGCTATCTCTATTTGCTAATGCTGCAAAACTATGCTCCAAAACCCTAAGATAATTAATGATGAAACGAAACCAAATAGAACTGAGCAAGGCAGTGGGATATAAAAACATACAAAATCAATAGCCTTTATATCTATATAATAGGTAAGAAAACCTATTTACAAAAGCCTGAAAATGGTGAAATATTTACAGATAAGTTTAAGAAGCTGTACAATTCAAATTCAAAAACTGTACAAATAAAACTATAATTCCTAAAAAACACAAAAGGAAACCACAATATCCTTTTCTCTTAGAACATTACAGCACCATCAAAAATTCCAACAAAATGATTTTTTATGGACCTAGACAAACTGATACTAAAGTTCACATAAAAGACTAAAAACAAGACTATCCAGGAAAATAATAAAAATGAGTTTTGAAAATGGACTAATCCCGGCAGATACTACAACAATGCAAATTATAAACCCTCTGTAATTAAAAGTGATACAGGTAAATAAATAGACTACCCAATGGAATACAAGTTAGACTCCAGAAACAGATGAATTATACACAGAGATCTAGTGTGTGATATTTATAATTACTGAGGAAAAGATCTTATTATTAATAGAACTACAATTATATATCCATTTGGAAAAACTTACAATTAGATCCATTCACAAAAGGACAACACTGAAGTGGATGAGAAATCTAAATATAGATATCATGAATTTTTTTTTTGGTACCTGGGATCGAACTCAGGACCCTGTGCTTGTGAGGCAGGTGGCAGGACCACTGAGCTAAATCCCCGGCCCAGAAATCTAAATATAAAAAATAAGATTATAAGGGGTATTAAATGGAAATTTGGGGGAGCATGCATATATTTATTATATTGATTGCAGAGAGTTTCACAGATGTATACATGTCAAAATTTAAACTGCAACTTTTAAACATGTGAAGTTCACTGTATGTCAATTATACCACAATAAGACTCTTTCTACAAATGTGTTACTGAGTCCATGCTCCTAGGGGAGAAGGTGAGCCAGTCCCAGCACCCAGAAGGAGGCTCCCCTGCCACCATCCCAAGCTCCTAGGGCAGAGAAGGTGAGCCGCATGGGCACCAGAAGCACAACCCCTGCCAACGTGGAAATGAGAAGACACATAAACAAGCCTCAAAACCAGACTTCCAGATCACCTACAGCAACCCCAAAGCAAAACGAGATGGAACAATCTGATACTCAACCACCTGGACTCTCTGAACTGGCAACAAAAGAGGATCTGGGAAAAATGAAATCAGAAATAATTACTC
>NW_004624811.1:11056926-11075537 GCF_000247695.1 Heterocephalus glaber
ACTTTTGGGGGTGGATCTTCCAATGCTGAACCAACACTGCCATCTCTATAATAAAACCACTTTCCATATACTGCCAAAAAAAAAAAAAATATGTTACTGAGTAAAGTGACAAAGCTGGAAAACAGACAGTAGTTTAAAGTATTGGTATCAACTGACTGATAACTCTTACATCACATAAGAGAATATTCCAATTCTTGGGAAATAGACACTAAAGTGCTTACAAGGGCCATGACAGATGCCATCAAACGGTCGAGGACAAAAATCTGTGTGCGTGTATGCATGTGTATGTGCATGTGTGTATGCAGCAGAGAGAACAAATGGAACAATATGTTGGTAACAAGTACATCTCAGTAAAGAGAATATCCACTTCTTATGTCATTTTTATTCTTGAAACACTTTTAAAGTTTGAAACTATTTTCAAATACAATTTCTTAAAAATAAAATATGAGGATATGGCCCATGACTGAATAGCTGCACCCATCAAAATGGTCCACACTGGGAACACATATCTAGTAAGAGCTGAGATAATCTATTTGCCTTGAATTTCTTAATCGTTTCATGATATGTATCACATACCTGCTCTCTGTTAGACTCTTGAAAGGGACAAGGAAACACAACCAGTAAAAGAAAGGCATGCCCCCAGCAGCCCTCCACACTCTGCCAGACTGCATTACTTGAAAGGATCTAAACATCCTCTAAATCCCAGATAGCTGCCATTCCAAATCACATGACTCCCTCGCATTCCTAATTCTGGTCTCAACTGTACATATCCAAAAGCTTCAAGTATGTACTCTTTTGTGCCAACTACACTATAAGTTACTCTCTGGCTTACAGCCCAGTTCTCTATTCTAGCCCAAACCTTAGGTCCTAGATCTAATCTCTGCAGCCTGGAGGTCTCAATCTAAGGGATCTGGTATGAAAGGGCTTATCTTCAAGAGTCTAAAGGGACCTGGCTTCTGTCTCTCTCCTGGAGAGTAAGTAGCCTAGTTCTTGCCTGTATCCACCACCACGTCTTCCTCCTAGAAACCAATCACCCACAATTGCAGATCACATCTTCTCAGAAACCTTAAGACCATTTCTTTTAACTATGTAATTAAGTTCCTATTTTATCAGGTCTTATATATTAGTTTCCTGGAATAGAGATATACAGACTTCCAGCTTCTTCACTCTCAGAAAGTGGACAATGTCGGAACTTTCCTTCTACTCTAATAGCCGGGATTTTTTCTCTCCCTACTTCCTGTCTCCTAAACAATTAAGCAGAAAAAAGGTGGCTTTAGGTAAAGGGAAAGAAAAGAGATTCAACTCCATTAACTGAAACGCTGTCCTCAGGTATAATAAGCAGACTGTCTCTAACTTACCAACGAGCCACCTGTGACCTACAAGTGGTGAAACTCCAAGGGATCACATAATCTCTACTCTTCGGATGACTTTTGTACCTTTCCAAAGTACTTTACTTTTCATTTTTTAGACTTTAGAATTAAGGGGAACACACCCACCTCCAGAGGCCTAGAAGAATCCTCCATTACCCTTTCAAGCCATGCAAATAAAAGGAGCCTTCAGATAACCTCCTCAGCCAAATGGACTCTTATGTAAACATCTAGAGGGCTGAATCATCTTCGGAAAAGCTCCCTTATTCCAGTCCCAGTCTCCACCTTAGCCCTCATGCCTTTGTTCTCCATCCCATCGCCATTTTCTATCAAGTCTCAAAGAGAACTTTTTCCTCTTGCAATAAAAGAACATATTCTATTCCCAGTCTCCACCTGCCTCTCCACAAAGACCTAGTGCTGCTTTCCTGCTGTGTATCTGTATATTCTTCAGAGTACGATCCTTAGTTCTGTTTATAAGTTAACAGAATATGCACATATACAAACCTGAGTGCCTGGTTGTGTTCAGGGGATGGCCAAACTTAGCTCTGCTCAGAAAACTGTTCCGGCTACCACCAGGAAGGTACAGCAATCACAAAGGCAAGCCAGACAGCTCAAAGGCAATGAGTAGCATCACACTGTTTCTCCACATTTCTTAGACTCAATTTTCTTACATGTAAGATGGAAATCAGAATACTTCATTGAGTTGCTGTGATTACGATGGGACACGACAACAGTAAATGCTAGCCAGTAACTGCTTTCACTGTTCCACTCTATTAGACTCACTTCTGGTCCTCTTCCTACCCCCAGGGCCTTTGCATATGACTGCATACTCAATCTGCTCCTCCTCCTCTTCTTCATCTGAAAGCTCTAATTTATATCTACCAAGATATCTTCCTTAATGCCTTTGGACAATGAGTCCAGCTCCCCTTCAACATCATCAGTGCCACTGCAACCACTTGCTCAACAACTGACAAATCCCTTCAGCTGAAAGCTGTCCAAGGACAGGGACTGGCTCTACCAGCTCTGCCCAGCTGCTGTGCTAGAACCCCCGACATTCACATGTGTGTGTGACCTAAAAAGCAGCTTTAGTGTGGAGGATGCTACACACATTCACAATCCCTCAGCTGTAATTCCAAATTTAAAAAAGTGCTGAAAAAGAGCACTTTTTGGGAAACTTGAGTTTCCTAAACTCATTTGGCAATAAAATCTCACTTTGGCGAAATCTAATCTGATCTAATATGAGGCTATTTATAGTCTTTATTTATCCTACTTAGTGTGTTTACTCATATATTTTGCTACAGAAATAAACATGGTGGATTATGGTGCATGGCTTCAAATCTCATAACACACAGTAAATATACCAGAGTTGTTTTAAAATCCAAAAATTTCTAAATTCGCAACCATCTAGCCCCAAGAATTTTGGACTATGAAAATGGAAGAGAATCACTCATTCACTGCCAGGATCCTATTTCAAGCCCTCAAATCATTTAACCTTACCTCTGTCCTTATTATGAAATACTGCTTTAGGCCTGAATTCTTGATGTGGCTTCCCAGCTGATCTGCCTATAGCTTCCCTCTAAACAACTTTCCCAATAGGAACAGAGTATTCTCCTGAAGTACCCACCCAATCACAGCATTAACCTGTCTTAAAAATCAAGGCTACCAATGACCACATTCAAAAAACTCAAACTCAAAAAAAAAAAAAATCTCAAACTCCTTATGACTTACAGGGACCTTCACAAGAAACTGACTTAAATTCCTTTCAACTTCATCTCCAGCCATGAACGGCAGAGACCTCACACTCTGGCCTCAGATTGGCTGATTTCCCCATTAAGCACACCTGCACACTCCCATATTTTCACTCCAGCTAGTCTCTTATCCTAAATGCTACCCACAGCCCTAAATGCAAGCCACCAACACTTTCTCAGAGGGCCACTTCACAAGACTCCTACTGTTAACACCCTTCTGTGGCTTGCAAGACTAGTTCATAAAAGGCAATACAGTTCCTACCTGGTACTCTTAAGATGCTTGCTCTTGGAAGTCTACCGCAGGGACTGGACATCTAAAGGTATTCCAGCTGGTGACCCAACTAAGTTCACTGCCAAATGCCACCAGCACCCACAAAATGCATCATCCACAAGAGGTGGGAGAAAGCCTTCAGATGTCCTGAGCCCCAGCAACATCTGACTGTAACCACATGAGACCACAGCAAGGGCCTAGCCATCTAAGATATGAATAAAATGATTCTATTGTTTTCAGTCACTGAGTTTTGGGATGATTCATTATGTAGCAGTAAGTACTAGGAAGAATGAGCGAAATGGAATGTAACTCTGACTAGGAAAAGTGCTCCTCCTTGCCCTTCCCATTCAAGACAAAGGTCCAAATTCTGAGGCCCTGCCTCTGCTCACATCCCTTTCCACATTAGGTATGTACTGCTAAAAATAATCTCAAACCTTAGTGGCCTAAAACTATAGCAATCATTTATTCTTCTCACAGCTTCTATGTTTCAAGAACCTAGAAAGTGGGGCACAGAGGAAATGACCTGTCTCTGTACCCCCGTTTGGGAGCTGAGCTGTAAGACTCAACAGACAAAGGCTGGCTCATTCTATCACATGTCTGTAGGTCGCCTCCATGTAGTCTCTCCATGTGGTTGGGATTCCTACAATGATGATGACTAGCTTCCAAAAGTAAGTGTCCCAAGAAGGAGAACAAGCCAGTAAAGCCATATCCTCTGAATCCAGTCTCAGGTCATTTTTGCCTTACTCACTGGTCAAGGGAATCACCAATCCCTACCCATTCAAGGGAACAGAATCACAAACACCACCATTCGATGGGAGAAGAGCAATGACAAACTGCGATAATCTGGAATGAGATATTTATGGATGAAACCATTTTGGGGAAATGTAATCTACCACACCTGCCTTTTAAAAATAGAACTGTTATGTACATGAACCAACTCCTCATAATGAATATAATCATTATGCAGTACAAACATGTACAAATAAAAGTAAACATTTTTTAAAAAAAAGAAATGTTTTCCATCTTGACCTGAGTTCGTATATTTCTATTTATGAGATATCCCTATAAGGCACAGACTCAAAGCTAACTGATTTCCCAGCATTTTCAGAACTCCTTTAAGGAAGTAAGACAGCCAATGTACACCACTAAGTGCCCCATGGTGGGGTATGTGAAATGAGTCTTTTTGGTATATAAAACATTCAGGCAAAACTCAGGTAGTTCCGAGCTGGTCCTACTAATCCCAATGGGATTCACTCAGTTTATTCACTGGAAGGATGGCCTAAGAACAGATTCCTTTCTAACATTCCTGATTCCATGCTTTGTCCCATCTCTCTGCCAAAAAATGTTCCTGAAACAGCAAGTGAACAACAAATAGTCAACTTCCAATCATGAGTAACAGTAAAAAAGTCATATCTAGCGTTGAAATTAAATACAGAAGTTGAGGGGATATTGACAAACTTTCCCTTCTATCTCGGTGGTGTTTAGTACGTTAAAAAAAAAAAGTACTGCTCTAAAAAATGCAGAAAGCACAGAACACATCACAGATAATGAATATCTAAATCAATTACTTTCTTGTTCACTATTATACTCTTGTATCATGTACCAGGCTCCATAATTTCAGCAGGATGGAAGAACTGAAAGGGAGTCAGAGAAGATAAACTAAATAATTCAAGGGCTTAGAGAATAAGATCTAGGAAGGATGGGATGCAGGTTATTCATGGGGGAGGAGGATATACAATGCTAGTATAGCAAAAATATGATGCTGGGGAGGAGTCAGGTAATCCAGCACCTGCAAGACAAGTAACATCTCAGACAAGCTCCTTGGCTCACTTGTGCTTCAGTTCCCTCATCTACAAAGTGAGAGTTGATCTGGATTACCTCTGGTGCTCTGGTGTCTGATGATGGTGATTCCTCCAATGCCCCAAACAGGAAGTAAGTTTAACTCTCACATATGCCACCAACGTTAGACACATTGCAGTACTTTTTGTGAAGTTAAGACAGGAAGTAAAGATCCAGATGCCCTCAATGGTTTCAATCAGGCATCAGTGATTTGAGATGTAAGGAAGACCCCGAGCATCTAAGAGCAAAGGCTACATGGTGTGAGAAGTATTTAAAATGACAGAAAATAAAACTAAACATCTCAGCCAGTGATACTCTAAATCTAAAGCAAAGACCTACTACATTACAGAGCAACGTGAAGCTTCACCACTGAGCTCACGCCTCCATGGAGACACAGGTGGGACCAGCTAGTCTCTCTGCTTCACAGTTTATTATGACCCTGAACATATTAGCATACAGGTAGGGAAAAAGCTTTCCTGCCAATTTACATATTTCAAAAGTGAGTCAATTTTTCCTTACAGCATGGCTGAACAAAAACAAGCCCCAGGGCCGGGGATTTAGCCCAGTGGTTCCGCAGCCTGCCCTGTAAGTGCAAAGACCCGAGTTCGATCCCCGGTACCAAAAAACAAACAAACAATCCCTAGTAACTTTGAAAGGACGCTGGAGTTTGGTTTTGGGCGAACAGCCACTTCCCTTTCTAGTTCAGCCACTATCTCTAGCGACCCCACCTCCCCCCTGCCCCACACCCACAGATGCCCTGCGGGCGACTTTCATAACAGCATCGCCCCCCGAGAAGTCCACCGTCTCCAAACAGCTGGAGGCCCGGGATTCCAAAAGCAGAACAGGGAGTTCCACTTCCTGGCTCCGAAAGGACGGAAGCGCAGCCGGGACCAGATCCGCCGGGGCAACTACCGAAGCAGACAGCGGGGTCCCCCCCGTGCCGGGGCCGTCGGGAGACACGAGGCGCTCGGACCTGCTCCCCCGAGCGCTCGCGGCCCCTACGGGGCCTCCCTCTTCCTCACCTCCGTCCCTTCCCATGGACAAGCCCCAGAGCCGAGGGAAGCCCGCGTCCCCGGGCCCCACTCACCAGCTTCTCCCAACTTCCTGGCCCGAACCGGCCTGCCCCGGCTCTCAGGAATAAACCCGGCTCCCCGCGTCCCGCGCTAGCGCAGCTGACGCCGGGTTCCCCTCGCCGGCCTTCCAGCCGGGCAGGCGGGCGGGCGGGCGGGCGGGCAACGTGGCCCTTCCCGGGGGCGGAGCGGCCAACCCTCCCCGCCCTGCCCCGGCTGCTGCTTGACCGAGAACTCCGCCCCAGCCCCAGCCCCAGCCCCAGCCCGCCGTCAGCGCCGCCTCCTCCCGGTACTTCACTGCCACTCGAGTTTTCCCGGGGCCCCAACTCCAGGAGGCAGCCGAAGCAGCAGCTGTTCCAGTTACAACTCCACAGGTGGTGACCCGACCCACACACACCCTTCAGGGTTCTAGGCGGCTCCCTCTCCCCAGCCTGAAGTCCTGGGAGTAGTGGAGTTTGGGAAGGAAGGGCAGTAGGAGTGAAGTAGTGTTCAAATGGCCCTGGCTGAAGTAAAGGGCACAGCCTGAGCCGAAGAGCTTATCCCCAACCCAAGGGAGGTTTCGAAGTCTGAGCTGGGGTACAGGGATGTAAGAACAGGAACCCGGGTGCCAAAAGGAAGTCAGGGAGGAAACACTTGCTGCCAAAGGCGGTCAAGAGCCTTGTATTGTTTCATTTCTTGTTTTTTCTTTAGGGAGTGGGAAAGTGCACTGCTAGTTCTGACTGAAAAAACAGAGAACTGCCCATGGGGCAAGACCACCAGACCACCAGACCACCAGACCTAAGAAGGGAAGGAATCATTCACAGGCTTTTTGGTAGCCCTGGAAAAGCCTGGATGTTTATATCCCTTGGGTTTTTTTTGGGGGGGGGGGTTGTTTGGTTTTTTTTCGATACCAGGGATCGAACTCAGGACCTTACACTTTTGAGGCAGGTGAGGCACCACTGAGCTAAACCCCTGGCCCACTCCCTTTGGTATTTTAGAGGAGATGATAGCAAGAACCTCAAGAAGAGGTGGAAGAGAGACGCAGGACTCAGGCCAACCTCGGGATGGAC
Organism: Heterocephalus glaber; assembly: GCF_000247695.1. The sequence goes on from NW_004624811.1 coordinate 11,064,271, forward strand.
AGCTCAGTAACCTGTTACCTATGCCACAAAGTCTGAAGAGGGGAGAAAGGAAGGCTCACAGGACCAGAGGCTGCAGCACCTATCTGAGGGTCAGCAGTGACTTTGGAGCAGAGAGAATTTCTCTGAGGTCCGATCCCCGAGTAGCAGGATAGGCCACACTGTGCAAGTCAGGTACCATGGGGAGCCATTCTGGAACTCAGAGGTAAACCAGAATTATAAGGAGTCACCAGGCACAGAGGCCTCCCCAGGCCAGAGCCTTCCCTTGGGCTCTCCATTAACCCTTCTAGTACCTCTGCATCCCCATTCTACAGGTGAGTTTGAGGCTCAGGGAAAATGCCAACTTGCTAGAGGAAGAGAAAGCTTGACAACACAACTGGGAGCCCTGCCCTGAAGGAGTGGAGCAAGGGGAGAGCAGCTACAGCAGCAAGGCTGGACTGTGTGTGAGCGTGTGCTCAAGATCTCTGGTTTGGCTGGCTGTGTGGACTGGGGCAGGAAGCTCAATCCCATGCTCATGTGCCAAGGCGGAGGCCAGCATCTCTGCACTTTTGCCCTCTCTACATTTTCCTCATGAAGTGGGTTGGGGGACATAGGGTCCTGTACACTCACTGTGAAACTGAAGGGATACAATAACCCTTCCTAAATGTGTAAAGAGTTGGGAGCCTGAGCTGCACCTGATGGCAAATGCTGGTAATCCCAGCACTCGGGAAGGCCGAGGCAGGAGGATCAAAAGCCCAGCTTGGGAAACCTGGGGACCTAGGGAGACCCTGTCTCAAATAAAAAGGGGCTGTGGGTGTAGCTTATTGGGAAGACCCTGAGTTCAATCCATAGTACCATTAAAAAAACCAACTACTAGTTTGTAGATCCAAGTTATAGAGAGTAAAAATTGCCTTCTGGGAGACAGGATAGATGCAGTGGGGTGCTGAATGGTGGCAGAAGGCAGACCAGCCCATGTCCTGTCAGAATTCCACCGCGAAGCACAATACTCCATCTAAGCTAGCTGGATAGGGAACAAAAGTGTCTGTGTGGGGACACACACAACTGTGCACTGTAACGCATCCTCCATCTCTACAGTCCTTTGCTTAAATACCAAGGCTTACAGGACAATCTACAAGTAGAAATTCCCAAACTGCAGGAGTGCTATCCCAAGAAGGGCAGGCCAGACTACAGAATGAGAATGGGATGAATTCTTAAATGGAAGCAAGAAGAAACATTGAGTCTGAGAGGCAAAAAGCCAGGTAGATGAGTGCCAAATTCACTGGGAAAGGGGACCGGGGGCTCTCTAGATGTTTCATGGGAAAGAGAGAACAAGGAAGAACAGAAACAAGGAGCCAGGTGCCTAAATTCTAGGCCCGAACCTGGGACTGATTCTATGCAAAGGGAGAAACAAAAAGATCTGGCCACAGGTTGAAAGAATTACAAGAGGCAGTACACTGTCCTGCCCACCCCAATACCACCAAAAGAGAACTACAGAAAGCAGAAGAAAATGAAAATTGTTCCAGGAAATTGCGCTTCTATAAACCATGTCCAAGATATTCTGAAAGTTTTTATGATTTGGAAAGAATTCATGCTCTGAATTTAAGACAGAACTCGGCTTGAAATTATCAGTAAAAGTAAAAGCAAGTTTTAAATCAGTGTCTCAATTTCCCTCTCCCTCCTCCCAACATCTCTATTCCTCAGCCCACTACCCTCAGTTCATTAGGTCAAAGGAAAAAGAAGAGATTAACAAGATAATCATTGAGCAATGTGTGTGAAATCTAACTTTCTGTTAGCTATCTGTAATTCCTTTTGCAATAAAGGGTATAAAAATTCAGTTAAAACACACACATGTACACATACACACACACAATGGGTGGTTTAGCCTATCACTGGCCCTGACTAAGTAGACTTACAGCTCTTAAGTGCTATTTTCAAGCATTCTGGTGTTCTTGCAAGAAGGAGTCAGCTGTCCTAAGGATGTCTTGAGGAGTCCCGTAGAGGGCAGAGCTGGTGCTCTGGCAGAGCAGGCAAAGTTTGGCTCACTCTAAAGAAGTCTTACCAGAGAGTCTGTAGTTTCTCTTCCTAGAGGTTTATAGCAGAGCTGAGATGCCCTGAGTCAGGTCAGATGCTGTAGAAGCAGCTCAGCACTGCACACGTGACTGCAGCACCTGCCACTACACCCTTAGGTAAACCTTCCTGCTCCACCTTCCTCACAAGAAACTGGTAAGGGAAAATGGACACACCAGACTGGACGCTTTACATCATGTAAGTACTAAACAAACACAACACAACACCTTCACTTGCATGTTGGAGGGACTCCTGGGTTGGGTGAAGAAAGTCTTCCACACAATGTAAGACCCCAGTGACAGCTGAGGAGTCATCTTGGAACCACAGAGCCCAAAAGACCCTATGCCTATGCAAAGATTGGCGCCAGGAATTTGCAAGGTCAAGTTGGGGGAGGTAACACACCTGCCCTGAGACCCACACCTTCACCAGTAGCAGCCTGGCTTCAAAAGGGCTGCCCTGAGCATCAGACCAGAGAAAGAAAAGCTCAGGGTCAATGATTCCACCCAGGCCTGTGGAGGAGGCAGTAATTTCTATGGGGAAAATGGAAACAAATCAATAAAAAAGCAATGCATAAATGTAGGATTTTCTGGTACTGCTGCCAGTCCCCAGGGAATATGAGGCCCAGCTGTTACTCAGCTAGTGAGAATGCTGGAACCCAAGCTTACTGCCCCTGGCCAGGCAATGGGTACGTGCTGTCTCTCAAAACTCCCCATGCTGGGCACTATCACTCCTGTCTGCTATTTGCTTCACTAAGAAATACAGGCATCTTGGCATAGGTAACAGAGCTCAAGGTAGGCACAGGCAGGTGGTGAGAAGATAACCATGAATAGGTTTGCTTTAATGGTAACACAGCCTGCAAAACTATGAATAGCTAAGAGATGTCAACCTGAAAACACCTGTCATCTTAAAGAGCCTAAGATTATGATATGGCACAGGAAGAAAAGGCTCAGTGCTCACCTCAAGAAATGAAATTCTATCTATTAAATAGACACTTGGCCCTTAAGACTTAAACTTCTCTCCACCCCTCTTTAACCTGCTACCCCAAGAAGCACACTGTCAAGCTGAATGGAGAACTTTGGGGTCAACGCAGTTAAATTCTCCTTAAACCGTTTACCTTTCTATAACAGGATGATCCCAGGTATTAACAGCAACAAAACAAGACAAATTCAGACCAAGCTTTTAATTAAAGACATCTTCTAAATCTTATGCCAGCACACTAACTCAATATAGAAGAACAGAACTCCTACTTCAAAGCTTTTCTTTGTGTAACAAACAGGTATATCAAGTGATGCCAGTGTTACTGTTTTATATGTACACGGTCCTAGGCACTCTTGGTATACTAGTTATCAACACTTTGGAAGTGAAGAGAACATGGCAGAGATTAAACAACATATCTAGGCTTGCACATGGATGAAAAAAGTCAGAGCTAGAACACAAATCCTACTAATCCCCAAACTTGGGTTGTTTCGCTGTTCTTTCCATGAGATTTCATGGCCTAATCTCCCTTATAGGAAAGGAGGAGACAATTTAGGAGATTATCTAGACTATTTCCCATCCCAACACCCTGCCTGCTGTCATATTCAGTTAGCTCCCCAAGAAAGCAGCCTACCTGTGCCCTGGGTAATCTCTTTTAGAGTCTTAGCCCAAATTGACTTGAAATCCTATTATCTCACTGATGGAAAGGGCTTTAAGGGTAATCTAACCCAACATCCTTTACACCTGAATTCTTTTCTTGTTCTCCTTAGCCTAACCTCACTAAGCTAATCTCAAAATACCAATTACTCACAATCCTCTACTAGGTACTTTTCTTGGTAAGGAAAGGATGGGAACAAATTTGTATCCAGAAAGACTGAAGAAGAGGTGAAGCTATCTGTACATTAGGGAAAGGATTCTCATTTGGACACAGATGGTGTCCTACTTCCTGAATGGCAGTGTCCCTAGAGTTCCCCATTTAGCATTTTCTCCACAAGAGCAAGGCACTAAGTTGGAAATGAGACAAGAACCTTACCTTTCTCCTCTCAGTCGCTCCCTTGGAGACCATCAAACCCCCATCCTCCAGTATTACATTTCCAAAACTGAGAATCCAAGTCAGATCCACCAAAAAATGTGCAGCTTTTCTTATCCAGGTCCAAAGTCCATGGCTGAGTGGACCTTGAGGGGGAGGAGTCTGGGGGAAGGGGTGTGTCCAAGCCCCTCCCCCCCACACTGCAGACTTCAAAGTCCTTCCCAGGAGGCTGTTACCTTGCTTCATTCAGCTGGTTTATTAAGCTCAGAGGCCAGTGTTGGACAGATCCCAGTTACTCTCCCATCTGTTGGTCAGGAAGGGGAGGTCATTCACTATGAGGACTGGTCCATTTATCTTCTTCTGGGGCAAAACAGAAGAAGCAGACCTTAAATCCAACATGGCCTGGGAGGCTGATTTCTGTGTTAACCTGAAAAACAATGAAACATGGCACTATAATCTAGGGTGTACCTGAATGCATTCTTCAGACTTTCTCGTTCCCCCTCCGTATCTAAAATATATTTCTTTACTGTCCTGTATCATCAAAACCTCATCCTTAAATATTCCTAAGGTTATACAATGTACTTACTTAATTTACATATTGTACCACAAAACACACTTACCTTATCAATATGGGCACACGCATATAGCTCAGGGTAAGAGGTGCACCTATTCTCAGTACAGAAAAGTAACCAAAAGCATTGACTGTGCGCAGGTTGTCTTCTAAGAAATACAGAAAAGCACAGTGTCCTCTCATGTAAAGCACTCATCGAATCTCTCAAGCTTCTTAAGGTATTCAGCACTTTGATCTGCCCCTCTCTTCCAGCGAACTAAATTCTTTCCAGGACTAGATGCTGGCCTCTTCCACAGGCATTCCTTGCTCCTTTTTCTCAACCTTCACTTCCCCCTCTGCTTCCAAAACTGCCCGGGATTAATTCCCAATGCCTGTCAAACTCCTTCACAGGGCTACTGCCAAGAGCACTCTCCTGGAACCTCGGAGGCCTGGGTCCTGCCAGCGGTAGCCCCAGTGTTCTAATGCCTCACTGCGAGAGCCCACCTCTGCGACCCCCTCCTAAGTTTATTCCTCAACATACACATGCACCTTTCCTTCCTGTAGGGGCGTGGCCTGCTCCTAACCCCCCTTCCCCAACAAGGACTTAACTCCTCCCACCCTTCTCCCCGGAACCTCACGTTCCTAGTTCATGCAGCACGGGGGGGGGGGGGTGTGATGCTGCGACCCTCACTGGTTTCCGAGCCCCATCTCTCTGCCTCGCTGTCGACCCTCTCCTTAAACTTGCGGCTTACTTACCTGGATCCTGCCTAGTGTAGGTGGGCTGGAAGCCACTGCCTGCCGAGTCCAAGTCCGGACTCGGGCTGAGTCCCACCGCTGGCCCAGGCCCCACCCCCTCGACCCCGGGAGGCCCAACCCTCCCCCAGCACTCCTTCCCCCCCCTCCGCCGCAGCCACTTCCGCCATACTCCGGAAGTGAGCCCGAGGTAGTCACTGCCTCTCAACATCCGGCCTCCTCCACCCCACGCCCCTGCCCGTCACCAGCTCCACCACCGGAGCACGGGAGGCGGGTCTGCAGCACTGGAAGTTGTTCTACACTGTTAACACGATTGAAGACTAACTGCGGGCCAAATCTGATCTGGGTGAGAAACGGAGCTACGGGCTCAGGATGGGAGCCGTACAAGAGGGGGCGGGACCGAGAAGAGGGCGCTGAGAGGGAGTATGCCCCTTGTTTCGTGCGGGAAGAGGAGCGCATGCGTCCGGGGCTTGTGCCTGTCGCCAGCGTCACCACTCCGACTGCGTCGCCAGGCTGGATTTGGGCGGGAAGGGGCGGGGCGAGGAGTGTGAGAGTCCCTGGGTCCAGAGGTTGCCTAGCAACGGCTGGCCGGCTATCGGGCTCCTAAAGCCACCGGCAGGCAGCTCTCTTCTCCGGATGCCGGTCCTGCGAAGCACCGTTCAGAAAGCACCAAGGAAGGCTTGTGTTTACCTGTTTCTGTGCTGAGAACTCTGTGTAGCAATACCGAGAAAAGTTTTGTTCATCACTTTTTCTCACTGCATCTCTGTATAAGGCAGGACCTTCGACTAAAAAGAGAAAGGCTAGGGGTACTAATGAAAACTGCCCCTCCATATCCCTTGGCTGTACCCGCTCTGGGCTGAACTCTTTACAAGTAATTGAATACCCACAAATCGGGACCCCAAATACCATCACCACAGCGAGGAGTATACCCGCTGTTGCAGGACTACAGGTAGGGTCTAGACTTGAACCGTGCAGTCTGGTCACTGACCACACCTTTACTGCACACTGAACTACCACTGTCAAGTACCTCCTGTCTCCTTAAAAGAAACCTACTCCTTCAAACATTGGACTCCCATTATGGCTTGTATCTAGATGTCCCCCAAAAGCCTCTTGTGGTCATAGGTGGAACTTTCAGAGGTGGCTGGATCTAGAGTGTGTGATGCTGGGATAAAGGTAAAATGCTGAGTGTGGGTGGCACTGCCCAAAGGGCCGGTAGCCTGGATGAAATAGAAGGCAGGCTTGCTTTGCTGCTGGTGCTACTTCGCTGCTTTCTGCCTGCCCTGCTTTGCCCTGGACTGTTTCTCCTCTGCAGTGCCCCTCTGCCATGCCACTCTACCTTGGAGGCAGCTGACTGTAGACTAAAACCTCTACAAACTGTGAGCAAATAAACCTTTCCTCCTTTAACTTTGGGTGTTGGATATTTTGTCTTGGCAACAAGAAAATTAACTAAGACAACTTCCAAGTTCCAAAATTACCAGGTTGCTTTTTTTCTTAACTTTAAGCTGAATCCAAGTAAGCTACTATAGATGTTTAGGGCCAGGCATATTGGCACATGCCTGTAATCTCAGCACTCAAGAGGCTGAAGCAGGAGGATTGCCATGAGTTCGAGGCCAGCTTGGGCTGCATAGTGAGTTCAAGGCCAGCCTGAACTATATAGAGACCCTATCAAAAAACAAAAGAATTTTTGGAGTTCAAGTGCCATGCCATGCCATGCCGTGTTGTAGAATCTTATCAGAACTGTAGACCTATTCACAGCCTCAATTTTCCCCCGTTTTGAAAACTGGAACCTAGGCTCTGATCTTCTAGCTTTTCTTTTTCCTTTTGTGGTACTAAGGATTGAACCCAGGGCCTCCCCACTGAACTACATCCCCACCCCTTTTCTTATGTAATTTTTAAGTTTTGAGACAGGGTCTTACTAAGTTGTCCAGGCTGGGATTGAACTTTCACTCCTCCTGCCTCAGCCTCCTAGAGGCTGGGATTACAGGCTGTACTACTGTGTCTGTCTTTTGGCATTTTTTTCTTCCTTTGTTGAGATCGTGTTTTGTTTTGTTTTGTTTTTTTGGAACTGGGGATTGAACTCAGGACCTTGCACTTGTGAGACAGGTGGCAGAACCACTGAGCTAAACTCCCTGGCCCTAGAGCATATATTTTTAAAAGACTTGCTACAGACAACTTTGAAAGACAGGCTTTGCAAAGGAGACCAGCAACGCAGAAACATTAAGATTTTGAGAACAATCTAGGCAAAAACACATTACAGCTGAGTCTTCACGCTGAGGAAGATGTAGGCTTTCAGAGACTATTGGTTGATAGTCTTTTTGCTCTAGTGCTTGCTAAGAGTGTGGATGCCAGAGTTGACCACTTGGGTCTCTGTGTGTTACTGAACAAATTACTTACCACTTTGCCTCAATTTTTTCATCTGTAAAATATAGACAATAATAGTACCTGGCTCATTGGGTTGTAAGAATTGAATCCAAATAAAGCACTTCACACCTGGCACGTGAGTATTCAGTAAATGCTCTTTGTGAAAAATTCATGGAGAGGCGAGAAAAGACACGATTTCAGTCTGCATAAAAATCTCATCTTGCAACCATTGTGATAATCCTTCCTGCCTGCGGAATTAATAATACCACCACAACAATTACCTCAAGTGTTCTTATTTTGATTTTTTTCCTCTATCCATCAGTCCATGGGAGTAGAGCAGTATGTCTGAATATATAGAGCCCTCTGATTCTGTATCCATGAAATTTACAGGCCATTGGGTTGACTGGTCTTTTTTCTTCTTGGGTGCTAAAAAGGTTTAAAATCATGGACTACAGCTATGGACTACATTTACATGGACCATTCCCTTAAAAAAAAGAAGAGTTCTCACTACCTGATGCAGAGCTGCCTGGGATGCAAAGTCCTCTGCTCAGCAGTTGTGAAATCCATCCAGGCAGGGAAATATGGAGATGGGATTATCACAGAGAATCCAGACACATAAGTGCACCCATATGCCTGTCCTGATTGTAACACTGGGTAAGTACATACAGTCACATCTCCCTCAAGACATCTGGAAATGAGAGTCCTACTTACTGCTACAATAGTATAAGCCAACCTTTATTTCTACTATGGATAACTAGATGAGTGGCAGTTTCCTGAGTTATTACTCTGACCCATAGGTTTCTTTTTTCAGATGCCTCAATTCTTTTTTTTAACAATGGCTGAAAATGTCTTTACCCCCATTTACTGCATATTCAAATCATCAACCATAGAAGAGAAGAATAAATTTTGGTTTTGAATAAACATATATTTAAGCAAATCCATGATGGGAGTGATGTTCTCAATTCAGAGTTCTTTGTCTTCATAAAGGGATACTGTTGGGCTGGGCATGGTGGTGCATGTCTGTCATCCCAACTCTTGGGAGGCTGAGGCAGAAGGGTTGCTGTGAGTTCAAGGCCAGCCTGGACTATACAGTGAGACCCTTCTCAAAAAAATAAAAAGAGCAGGGGGGATACTGTTGATCTAGTACAGCAGGTCAACAGATGTGGTCTCTCTCCTCAGCTAGATATAGCAGTAGCTGTGAGATTAATTTGCATGTATAAAATACATATTAACAACAGAAACAGTTACAACTGAGGAAAATTACTGAAATGATAGTTTGTATCATGTGTTTGTACTAGCTGAAAAAGGAGACTGAAAGAAAGAAACCATTTTCTGTAAATGCTACCTTTTAGGATTCTTCAATAATGACTAAACCATAGGAGTTTTTACCTTTATAAAGAAAATTAACACATACTAAATCTTTTTTAATCCTTGCTTAAAACTCCAATTGTGTTCAGTAATCACACAAATTAACTTGTATATGACAAGATAGTACAAGGCAGTTAAAAATCACATTAGATAAATAAACTCCTTTCTAGATTAATAAACACTGGCATATTTTTTATCCACATGGAACTGTTAAAACTTTGGTAACTTGGGCGAGGGATTTAGCTCTGGTTCTGGCACCTGCCTTGAAAGCGCAAGGTCCTGAGTTCGACCTCTGGTACCAAAAGAAAAAAACTTTGGTAACTTTTAGAGGTGGATTAAATGCACTCTACATAATGCGATGGACATGAGTCTTGGGGGTGGGGTTATAGTTTAGATCTAGATGTTCCCCAAATGGCTTCTGTGTTCAGAGGTGGGACTTTTTAGAAGGTGACTGGATCATGGAGGCTAAGTTGCCTTTAGGAGGTGGGGCCTTGTTAGAGGTGGGTCCCTGGAGGCATGACCTAGAAAAGTGTATCTCTGTTCCGTTCTCCCTTCCCTGCTTCCTGATTGCCATTATGTAAGTAGCTTTCTTCCACAACAGGCCCTTTCACTATGTCTTTTCTGAGTTTGAGATGGCTAACTATGGACCGCAGTTTCTGAAACTAAGCCAAAAGAAACTTCTTGCAGGTGTCAGGTATTTTGTCCCCGATATGAGGAAAGTGACTTAAGGCATTGTCTTTGCTAATGTGATGGAAAACTGATTCATAGTGTTATTTTATTTTATTAATTGCTTGTAAAGTTCAACCTGTTTTTATGCATCACTTGCAAACTACTTATTCATATCTTTTGCCCTATATTGCAACTGTTTTCTCAATTTGTTACTTGCCTTTTTAGTCTTTTTTTATGCTCTTTTGACATTGCAGGAGGCAGTGCCAGCTGAGGGAGAAGTCTGGTCTTCCTGTGCATCCTCTGCCTTTAGTTTAGTTTAGTTTTGTTTTTTTTTTGAAACAGGGTCTCACTATATAATTCAGGCTGCCCTTGAATTCACTATGTAGCCCAGGCTGTCCTTGAAATCACGGCAATCCTCCTGCCTCAGAATCCTAAGTGCTGGGATTACAGCACGACCGTGTGCTACCACGGCTGCCTGTGCTCTGCCTTTAGAGCAAATTCCTAGAGGTAAACTAGAGATTTTTGTATTAGTTATTCCACCTGAAGGACTAGCAGGCAGAGTTACCAAGATCTTTTGGACTGTCATTTGGATTAGGGTGGACAAGATGGACTGAACATCTGGAGAACATGGCTAAGAGGTTGTTCGTACCAGGTGGGTTCCTTCTCCCCGTGGATGCCTCATGTCCATCAGAAGCAGTAGGAAAATGACCACTGCATCTCTTGTGCATTCTGTATCTGGCTCAATGACACCTAACTGGCCAAATCTAATTGCAAAGAGGTTAGACTTCCAACCTCTCCAGATACAGAGACGGTAACCAGAGACTGAAGAGCTGGAGTGCCCACCAAAGTGATGTGCAAGGCTTTCCATTCCAGTTTATTGGGTTATCTATTTTGACACCTATTTCAGTCACTGTAGCTGTTAGTAAGTTTTTTTTAATGGATACTGGAACTTGAACCCAGAACCTTCACATTGAGCTACTTCCCTACCCCCTTTTATTTTTTATTTTGAAAGAGGGTCTCACCAAGTTGCTAAGTTATTCAAGCTGGACTCAAACTCATGATCTTTCTGCTTCAGCCTCCTAGAGTGCCTGGATTACAGGTGTAGGCCTCCACTCTTGGCCAGCTGATGCTAAATTTTAAAAACAGCCAGTAAAAATCTTCCTCCATTGACCTTGTTTTTCGATGTTTTCTAGGCCATTTCACAATACTAGTTTAGAAACTAAGTGTTTGGTAAATTATTCTCCTAATTTCCAAGGCTTTTCCTTGTCCTGGCAAGGACATTCTTTATACTGTCTTTAATCTGAAATCTAGTAAGTACAAAAGTCTGTGTGTATATTTGTTATTTGTTTATGCTTTTAACCTGGAGAACCTTTGAAAATTCTAATCCACGAGTTTATATTCTATAAAATGCTAATGGTAAATAATCTTTCAAAACTCAGTGGACCATATATGTGTGGTTCTATTTCTAGATTCTCTGTTTTATTCAAATGATCTATATGTCTTTCCTTACACCAACAC
>NW_004624811.1:11076770-11138810 GCF_000247695.1 Heterocephalus glaber
AAATAGGGAAGGGTGGAGGGGGTGAAGGGTGCACAAGTAATGGGGAAAAAACGAGAACCAAGATACATCATGTACAGGTACAAACACCAAATGATAAATGTAAATGAATTGTATATCTAAAATGTACCAATAAAAGAACTTAAAAAAAAAAAAGAAAATTCTGATCCATAAGGAAATAACCCACACTCATTTTTTTCCTTCATCTTACTGTGCCTCTTAGCAACTTCTGACATACTCAACTGTTTTCTTCCCCTTCCAACACTCTTCTCCCCTCACTTGGGCACTGCTACACCTTCCCAGGTTTCCTTCTTACTGGCTGCTGCTTCTCAGCCTTCCTGTCTAGCTTCTTCTTCTTTTTCTGTGCCTGATATTTAAATACTGAGACTCCCCTTAAATACTGAGCCTCTTTCATAGGCATGTGTTGCTCATTTTACACTTGGTTTTTGGGTGATCCCACAGAAGTCATCTGTCTTCCATTATCAGCTTTGTGTCAAACACATCCTATGCTCCCTTCTCCTTTGTCCTGAAGGCCCATATATCTACTTTCATGCTTGACATCTCCCTTAGTAGCCTCACAGTTACCTCGAATTCATTTGTCCAAAACTGAACTCATAATATTCTTTATTTGCCCTCTCAGCATTCCCATTCGCAACTTATGACTCTGTCATCCAATAGTCGCTATACAAGAAACTCAGAAATTTCCCAGTCTCCACATTGAGTCAATCACAAACCATGTAAAAATCGTCTCACAGTTATTTTGTGACTGTGTCTTCTCATGCTGGGCTGGTTGTGGCATCTCATGCCCAGGTCTTAAGAATTTGGTGGTATAAGACCTAACCGTGGCCAGTTAGCTCCTTCCTGGCATTTGCTGACCCTGCAGAGAAAGTTTTTCTTAGGTGGCAAACCTCAAATACCACTAACAGAAGTTTCAGCCTTTCCTCTTGAAGGACAACCGAACATAAAAGTCTTGAGTTCCTCCTTCCTCCCTTATCCCATCTTTTGACCTGCTAACAGTAACTGATAACTGAGAAAAAATTGGAAGTTAAGTTGCTGTTTCTTTTTGGAGAAAATTGAATTTTCCAGTCTGACTGACCATGTAGATTTTCCTTTACCTTTGAAGTTTGGATAATTGTACCAGAATGATTTAATCTAGATGCATTATGCTCTTTTCCTGCCACTCATTGCAGTATTTTCTTTGAAAAATTACTAGCACTGTCTATTCCTCTGTTCTCATGAGTACAGTAGGAATGATGATAATAGTCCCTAACCTTATTCAGTTATTGAGAGCATTAAATGAGGCAGTGTATGTAAAGTGCTTTATTTGTACTCTGCCTACCATATATACCATAGTAAAAGTTTTTGTTTAGTATTTTGACTGTTTCTTGCATCATTTGTTCTCTTCTTTAGGGGCACCAGTTATGCTTATGTTAGCCTATGTTTGATGTCTTCCACCTCCCTCATCCGTGTCTTTGTTTCCTTTCTAGTTTTTGTTTTCTTTGTGAATAGGTTTTCAGTTATGTTTATTCCATTTTGATATTTCTAATATGTTCCCAGAGAAATATTGGGCTAATACAATTCAGTTTCCTCCTTAAATTCAAAGTAAACCTGTAACATTATCCATCTTTTTTTTTTCCATGAAGTAGTAGTAAAGCCATCATCACTGACTCCTAAACACTTTCATCACCCTTAAAGAAATACCATAACGATTAGCATTCACTTCCTATTTGTCCTCCCTCAGACCCTGGCAACCACTGATCAATTTTCTATCACTTGATGTATTCTGGATATCATTTATGAATGGAATCATATATTACATATCTGGCTTCTTTTATTTAGTGTAATTTTCAAGTTTCACCCGTTACAGTACTGCAACATTCAGAATTTTTGGTGGTGGCGTAATATTCTATGCTGTGTATATACCATATTTTGTGTATCCATTCATCAGATGGTGGACATGTTAGGTTTTTTCAGCTGTGCATCTGTTTTTGCTAATTGTGATCTCCCTCAATGGAGTGAATTAGAATACAGGACCAGTCTTCATGTGAGAGGCTATAAAATCCCCCAGATGGAGGAGAAATTAGGGGAATCTGTGTTTTTGGAGTGCAGTAGGTATGACCCAGTACCGTCCTAGATTTTTGAGAAATTCCAATAATTACACACACAAATTATCAGACTATTTTTTGTGTGGATAGAGGTCCTGATCATGCCATTTTCTAACTTGTCACTTATTCTTTTTTCTATTCCGGTACTGGGGATTGAACTCAGAACCTTGCAATTGCCAGGCAGGCACAGCACCACTGAACCAAATCCCCGGCCCTCTCACTTATTCTTTCCTTTGTCTTGGTCAATATTTCTTTCTGACATTCCCTCCTTTATTTGTCTCTTCATGTGTAATTCATGGGTCATTGTATCAGTTTCTAAAATCCATTCCTTTCAGAAATTGTAGGTGATGTGGATGGAATTTTCTGGAACACATAAGACAAATTTCCCCTTCTCCTATTTTATGTCCCCTGTAGCTTTAAAAAATTTTTTTCTTTTTAAATTTTTTTGGCCACAACTTGCCCCACAAATACTGGACTGAAAAGATTGTGACAGGCCTAGAAATTGCCATAGCTAAGGTATAAAACTGAAGAAGACCTCATAGGTGCCATAAGAAATCTGAGTAATGGGCCGAGGATTGAGCTCAGTGGTTCCGGCGCCTGCCTGGCAAGCGCAAGGTCCTGAGTTTGATCCCCGGTACCAAAAAAAGAAATCTGAGTAAAAGCCAGAATATTAAGCAACAACTTGGGATGGAGACAGAGAAGGCAGATGAAGGGCTCTTGGGTGTAAGTTACATAACTACATTTAAATATTGAAGGAGTTACTTGCCTCATTTTACAGTGAAAGATGCATTTACTGTTTGGTGTCTGGTCTTGCCTTATTTAATTTCTGTGTTATTACTTTTTTTTTTTTTTGATACCAGGGATTGAACTCAGGACCTTACACTTGCAATGCAGGTGCGGTGCCACAGAGCTAAATCCCAGGCCCTGTGTGTTACTATTTTGGGCATTTCTCCCAGCTCGACTGAGTTTCTTGAAGTGAAGCAGATACCCTGTTTACCTTAAAACACTCATATAGTTCTATATCTGTACAATTCAACGACTGTTTACTTGCAGCTTAGATCCTGGCTCCTCTGATTTCTGTGGGCTCCAGAGATTTAGTTTCCCTTTATACTATGAGGATAATGAAACCTATACTTTACCCTTACCAACGTATTCATGAGAATCAAATGAAACTGTGGTCTGGGAACCCTTGTAGAACTGGAAAGAGTGATAAAAATATCTGTTTAAAAGTTCAGATAATGATCAGAAATACCAGAGTACTGGTATGGACTGAGCTTTCAGAGGTGACCACTCTGAGTGCCCTTTCCCTCTGCCAACCGAGAAAGCCCTGAGCATCCTTTCTTTATGGAAGCTGCTCCTCTTTCTCACTGGCCTCTTTCCTCAGGGTCCCTAAAGTACGTTTGCATCATAATGAAAGCTAGTTTGCTTTTTAAACACCTTTATTTAACAATGTAAATTCTGGCTATCGCTAGGGTTCTTTAAGACTACATTTGCATTTAAATAAGGAAGGATTGCCCTTTTCTGTGTTTTGTTAGAGCAGCTCCACCAGTGGGGGTTGTACAATTTTCCTGGATGGGCCTCTGTTTGTGGGAGAACAGTGTAGAGGGAGAAAAGTGGAAGAAAGATAGAGATATAGATGTGTCTTTTGCCTTCAGGACACCTCAAGTCACTTGAAGAGAAAGCTTATTCTCAAGCATTAACAGAAGTAGTAAAAAAACCAAGCCGAGTTCAGAAGTGCTGATGTAAAGAAAGGTTTAGAGGAATGTAAAATAAATCAAGAACATCTCCCAGGAGTAGGTTGAACACCAGCAAGCTCTTGAAGGGAAACAGGAAAAAGGCACTTCTTTTTGGAGGCTAAATCCTTTACTTTGAATTCAACCAAGTTCAAATAGAAATACTGTATTTTTTTGCGGGGTAGGGGCCAGTACTGGGGATCGAACTATAGAAACTGTATTTATGCTTCTTCTTTTTTGGTATGGGGGATCGAACTTGGGACCTTCAGCTTTCGAGGCAGGGGGCGGAAACCGTGGAGCTAAATCCCCGGCTGTATTTGTGCTTCTTAATTCTTTTTTTGGGGGGGTACTGGGGATCGAACTCAGGTCCTTATGCTTGCGAGGCAGGTGGCGGAACCACTGAGCTAAATCCCCAGCCCCTGTGCTTCTTAATTCTAAATTGGGTGTGACCAACTCATCATATAGACTGACCAAATCTCCGGCTTCTTTCTGCCTCTCTAAGGTATCTCGTCAGGTAACAGCAGTTGAAAGGTGCTGGAAAGTATCCTGGAGAAAACAATCACAACTATTAGCCCGGTTTTGAAAAAAAAGGAGGCTCAACAGGACAGGTTTATTTCAGAACAAACCTGAGAGGGCCTATTCTGCACTAGAGACCAGACCAGTCATTCTCATACAGGTGTGGGGTCTTTTGGGGAGGGGTAGTTCAGTGAAAGGGGGTTGTGGTTAGCTGCCAAGAATGCTTGCCCAATCAAAAGGCTTCTGAAAGCACAGGAGTAGAGGCTACTGTCAGTAGCAGGGCTGATAGTGTTATGAGTCCCTAGGTGCAGCTGTGCTGGGAGGGGGCATTTAGAGGGATCTCTGGTCAGGATGGTGTCAGTATAATTCCTTAACCCCCAAACCAAATTATCTGTATAATTCTTTCATCTTTTAATGGCTTTTAAACCAGAACAGCCACTTCTAATTGTTACTAACATTTTAAATAATTACCAGTAATAATGCCATTAATCATAAAAAGGAGAGTACATCTGTTACTAATTTTCTGATTTTTTTGATTTCTGATTTTTTTGGCCCACTCTAGCCTCAAATTTCAGATCCCCCAGCTTCAGCTTTCTGAGTGCTGGTACTACAGGTATATGCCATAGTGCTCAGGTTCTCTTTTCTATTGTTAGGTATGTGATCACTCTTTTCTGCCTTATTTTGAGACAAAAATGTGGTGCACACTTGGCCATCCTCTGAGCTAACATGAGTCTCCTTCAAAACAATGAGAGAGCGTAATTTACAGGCAGTCCAATAGCCCGAACAAACACTCATTAGATAGTGTCTGGAAACTATTCAAAGCAAATTTTTTTTAAAAAGCCAGAGGCTCCTGAGAATTGATAATCCACTGCTATGCCTGCCACCACCCAATTATCTCACTGATGTGTGTGGATCACATCTGCATATGTCATATTTATTATTCCTAGGAACTGTTAAAGGGCTGGCCTTTTCAGGTGATTGACCCTGCTAAATAAATCACACAGTTTGAGGTCACAGCTCTGGGCAGATCAGGCTCACCTCACTGACTTGGATTTTAACATGCCTTCTTGAGTGGAGCAAAAGCAACTGGAATTTGAACAGAGAATTCAGGGTAACATATAAAATGGATTAGAGCTACTCAGCCACAACCAAAATAAGGAGAATGCTCCCCCCCCCCGCCAAATTTTTTTATTTACCTTTTTCTGGGCTTTGCCACTATCCATTCATGGTCAGCGCTGAGTTTTCCTTGCCTTGCACTGTCAGTTCCACACTAGCACAGCAGGATCTGACGAAGACCCAAGAGGTAGTATGAGCAGCCACAGTGAAAGAAGACAGAAGTAGCTGCAGAAGAAACTCAGATTTTAGAGAAGCACTATGTAGAAATCTGCCCTGTGGGGCGTGGGACCAAAATTAAAGGGGTCGAAAAGACTTACAAAATGTTGAAGATTTAACCTGATAAGTTTTGAGAAAATGAGAAAAATAATATGATACAGTTGGTTTAGGTGGGATGTTGGGATAAAATTTGAGTTAAATTTATTGAGTCTAGATTTTTAAAATCCCCTATAAAAGAGCTAAGAAAGTGTTAGAAATGTGGTTGTAAATGAAGGGCAGGTTTGTGGGGTAATGAGTGGAAAACAAAAATGGTTATTCCAAGAACAGTACAAGTTTTCTCACTTGAAAAGTAAAGAAATAGAATTTGAAAATAAGTATGAGGAAGCATGTGTAGTCCAACACAGGCACTGTGGCATAGTGTTTAGCAAACTTGAGAGCCTGCTTTAAAATAGGTTTTTGTGGCAAAATATATGTTACCTAAAAATTACCGTAAGTAGAGCTAAGTGCGTTCACTTTGGTGTACCACCAGGCTCCTGAATTCTTTACATCTTCCCAAAGTTAACTATTAAACAGTGACTTTCCATTTTCCCCTGGCAACCACCGTTCTACCTTGTTGTTTCTATAACTTCTCTAGGTACCTCATTTAAACGAGATCATTGCATGTGGGATAATGTCCTCAAGATTCATCCATGTTGTACCATCCATTAGAATTGCCTTTTTAAAGCTGAGTAATACTGTTCTTTCTCTAACAGAAAAGATTGTTTATTAGAACTGGGTCATGCAGGAAAGAAAGATTGGGGTTCCGCGTAGCCAGATAGGGTTAACAACATTGTCCTGTTGCACCCAGTGAGAGAGAACCAACCAGAGACCGATATTAAATCCACACAGGAGTTTATTACCGGCCGGGACCCGAGCCGAGCATCGGACTGGAGCCCCGACTGGGGGTTGACAGGCATGTTTTATACACCTTTGAGGCCAGGAGTTTCTAGGCCCCCCTGTGGGATAGAAGTAGTAAAGCAAGCAAAAGGTACAGAAGCGGAACGTCCTGCCGGTGGAACATTTGTGAAACAGTAGTTGATTCACTGTTGTTTCTAAGAGACTCTCTAAGGGGAGGAGGTTGCTAAGCTTCCTCCTTCTGAGTTCATCTAAAGGGCAGGCAGGTGGGTCAAGCAGCAATATGGAGTCTGTCTCGCTAACCAGGGTCCTTCAGTCCCATTGCCTCTGAGCAAGAGACAGTAATGGGACAGCCTGCATCTCACAGCTCGGCATGCCCAAGTTCCAGGAGGACCTAAGGGTCAAGTGGAAGCAGCAAGGGCAGGGTTTGTGCTTCCTCACCAACCCAGTCCTCTGACCCAGAACGTGCCAGTCAGGGGAAAGAACATACTGTAGGTGTGCTGCCAATAATGAAACTGGGAACCGAAAGAGGCTAAGCCACACCCGTTCCTCCTAGCAGTGGAGCCCACATCCTGTTCCTTCTGAGCCCATCACCAATATTTAGGACCTTCAGAATAAAAGGTCAGAATGCACCAGCAGCAGGGTTGCCAGATGCCCAATTATATTTGAATTTCAGATAAAAAACAATTGTTCCTGCATGAGACATTTATACTAAAAATATTTTATCGCTATCTGAAACTCAAGTTTAACTGGGCTCGCTGATTTTTGTTTTTGTTTTGCTAAATCTAGCATCTAGATCGGACAGCTATGTCTTAGAAGAGGTGGCACCTTCCAAACTGGGTGAGTCTGTCAGGCCCTGGGGTTTAGTCAGTAATTCCCATGATAGGCCTTCTTTTTCCTAGGAGCTGTGGGAACAAAAACGGAAAATACTTGATAAATGTGGGTGTGATTTGTAAGACAGAGTAATAAGCAGTAGCTCAGGAGTTTCCTTCAGCAGGTTATAGTTCCTAAGCTGTGAATTCAGTTTAACATCAGTATTTTGGGGAAAATGGGAAGAATCGGGGAAGGGAAAAGATGGGACAGAGTAGGAAATCAGAGTATATGGCCCATGTTTTATCTCATAAAACTTTGTATGTGTGATTCTTTGTGTACAGTAGCTAATAATATTTCTTTTTTTTGTGGTACCAGGGATTGAACTCAGGACCTTGCTCTTTCGAGGCAGGCGGTGGAACCACTGAGCTAAATCCCCCGCCCACTAATAATATTTCTTAATTGAAGTTAAAGTCTAAAATATTTGAAGCCACTTAATGATACTGCAGCTTGTAGGACATTATTTGTGAAAGCTGTTAGGTCCACAGCCAGGGTCAATTAGTTTCACACTGAAAAAGTGAGAGCAATCTTTGTCTTGGAAAAAATCACCCACTAGAACTACCTTACCTTTTGGTGGAGTCTACATTCCCTGCATATAAATAATAATATTTCATTTAAATCACAGTTCTCAGTTTCATTTGCTATAATCCATTTCTAAAAATATGTACTAAGATCTAATACTGTTGCATTCAACATTAAGCAGTAAATATAAGTGATACTGTGGGATAGGAGGCGTTGTCTAAATGACCATGGTGATTTTTGTTTGTTTTATTTCCATCTGTAAAGGGAAGGATTTTCAACTTTGAAATCTGTGGAGATTGCCTGACATACTTCATCAGAGCTACCTCAGATGGTTTTGAAAGATTCATAATTTCTCCCATGTGATAAACTAATGCTTTTACTTTGCAGTGATTCTGAACTTTTAAAAAATTCCTAGAATAACCTCGACTCAGAAATTAAAAATAAAACTTTAATTAAACTCTACTGAAACATTGTGTCCTGTGATGTTTTAGTCTTTATTATTGCAGTGACTTAATTTTCTCTTGTACTTTTGTAGAAAACAGAATATGAATCTTAAATTCAATATTTATTCTTCAGTATCAATTACTTTTATTTCTAGTGCCTGAGATCTTGCATTTATGCATGGATGAAGTGGATTTGCCATGCTTTCCTAGTGGACATCAGTTGACTATAAAATTTGGTACAAGTACAGGTTTTAGAGATGATACACTTGGATCTGAAACTACTCCTGACATACAAGAACACTGTCTGACTTTGAAAGACATACATGTCCTTGGCTGTAAAATAAGGAAAATGAAAGTGCCTAACTTACAGAGCTGTTATGAGGTTTATGCAAGACAAAAAAATCTAAATCCTAGTATATGAGAGACAATGCTGCTATTTATCAAATTCCATTTCAGTTTCCTCTTTAAGAATAGGCCACCACATTTTCAACTTCCTTTACAGTTAGTTTGGGTCAATGTGACTGGGCTCTGGCCAGGGAATATCACAGGGGACACATTCTAGGTGATGTATCCACAGGACAAGGGAGAGTTGCCTAGTCCATAAAGGATTCCCTCCCTTCCCAAATACTGAGGATTGAACTTCATATTGAACTATATCCTGAGCCCTTTTTATGGTTCAAATTTGGCAATTTTCAGACTCAGTCCCCCAATGTGCATGCCCAGCTCTACAAAGGGTTTTATGTGAGCAAGAAATCAACCTTTTTTTAGATAGCCATTGAGATTTGGGGTTTGTTTTGTTTTGCTTTATTTTGTTTTTAGTTATTCTAGCTTTTACCTAACCTATTGTGACTTACACACTTGAGGGGTGTGTGTATGTGTACAGTAAACAGTTAATGTGATATGGAATGATTCCTTGGATATAATTTTACTGAGAGAAAAAAGATACAGAACAGAGTAGTGGTACACTTCATTTTGTATTAGAATGAAGATATATATTCTTGCAACAAGAAATACTAGAAAGTAGAAACTAAAAACTATGAAAAGTAGGTAGATTGAAACCAGGTGGAGGAGATAAGCATATGAGTGAGATTTCTGTGATTAAACTTTTTTATACAGTGTTTATTTTTAAATTATATTTTATATGTTCAGAAATAAAAGTAGTTTTTAAAGCAAAATGACTTGAAATTGGATCTTAAAAGAATCAGACTAGCCGGGGATTTAGCTCAGTGGTCTTGCCGCCTGCTGCGCAAGCACAAGGACCTGAGTTCGATCCCCGGTACCAAAAAAAAAAAAAAAAAAGAAGAAGAATACTAACCTAACTATCTAATATTAGTTACTGGGATTAGGGTACAACTCAAGTGGTAGAGAGCTTGCCTTGTATGCACAAGGTTCTGGGTTTGATCCCTAGCATTACAGGACTAAAAGTTATTTTTGATAATTTGAACATATTCTGACTATGTACTATTGGAAAGCAGAAATTTTTCACTATAAAGAAAAAGATGTCAAAAAGAATTTAAGAGAAACACTATTGTGTTAAATTTTAATATGAGTTTATACTACTTTATTATATATTATACATTGTATTTTATATTTAATGTAGGCATATTTAATTGTGTTCTTGTGCACATGATATGCTAGTGGTAATGAACTCAGTGTCCTTCGAAGTATTCTTGCAGAGTGTTTTACCCAAATCTAACTTAATTTTGAGGGAAAAACAGACCTAAAAGGACATCAGAAAGCAGTCAGACAAACCAAGAATGTGCAACTTGTAATAAGTTGGCCCAGATTCTTAAAAATTCAATGTCAGTGATAGCTCACTGGTACAGCACTTGCCAGCCATGGGTTCATTCCCCAGTATTACCAAAAGAAAAAATAAATAAAAGTCAAATAAGTAGTAAAGTCAAATACAGAAGTAAAGCTGTGGGAGATTTTCCAGATTAACCTCCAGATGGAACCTGCAAACCTTGATTACAACATGCAGGGAAACTGCATGAAAATCTTTAGAGGACAATTAGGAAAATTTAAACTGACTTGAATATTAGTTGTGGTGTAAAATAATTGTTAAATTTTTTTAACATTTAAACATTTAAAGATCATGGTGTCATACAGTTTACTTTTAAAAGTGATATTTTAACATATTTGGGAAGCAAATATGATAAAACATTAAGAGTCACTGAACCTAAATGGAAGGGATATGTGATTATATTCTTTTCACATTTTTAAGTGAAAAATTTCATAATAAAAACCTAGAAGATAAATACCAAGAAAAACTAAAGTAAAATTTAGGACAAATTCATATTTGAAGAAATGTATTAAATTGTGTTTTATTTTCCTCAACCAGATACATGTAAGCAGCCAATACCTTATCAGGGACTAATTCATCCATAATAGATATTTACACTCAAATTGTGCTTTTTACCTTTTGCACGCCTCTAGCAATTTCCTGTGTGGAGAAAATTTAATGTCAATTCTGCACACCCAAATTCTCGCTGGTAGAATAATCAGCAAAGAGTATGGGGAGTTGCTTCCCTCAAAAAGCTGCATTTAGCTGGGCATGGTGGCATGTAATCCCAGCACTCAGGAGGCAGGGGCAGGAGGATCACCATGAGTTTGAGGCCAGCCTGGGCTGCATAGTGCATTTAAGGCCAGGCTGAACTATGTAGCAAGACCCTGTTGCCAAAAAAAAAAAAAAAAGCTGTATTTATCACACTGGTTGTGAGTGCTAAGACACTGGAAAAATAATCCTTTAGAGGTAAATTTCAGTGAATCTGGTAGGGGTATCAGGTTTTTTTTATATGCATTCCAGATCATATGTAGGATCCAAATTGGAACAGCATCATTCTCTACAGCTGTACTGGTAACAAATAGACATGGATTGATTAATTAATACAGTAAAATGCAGTTATTTCAGGCCTCTGTTAGCACCACTTCTTGGCTCTCTGAGAAAACCTCCCCAACTGTTTTGATGATGTGTCAGGTTTTGGTTTTAGTTTTTTGACCCAGTTTTCTATCACCACTCCCCACCCCACCCCCTCCCTCCCCACCCCTACCCCCAACCTTCCATTTGGCTGGTCTGTGCTTTGAAGTTTAAAGGGTCCCCTGCTGGTGGAGTGCTCTTTGGTCCATCCTGGGAGGGGCCCCTCTCATACTTGCAGAGTGCTAGTATTACACAGTGCTCATTCTTTTCTTCTTCAATAGTAAAATTAACTCCTCAGTTAAGGCTGAATTCATGGCAAGAAATCTTCAAATCTCAGTGGCTTATATCTAAAAAACAGTCACTTGTCTTTCTTACAGGTTAACAGAGCATGGTCAGAATGCAATGACCTCACTTCTCTGGTACCAAAATATTAGTCACTTTTCTTGCTGCTGGGACAAAATACCCAACACCTGCAAATTAAAGGAGGCAAGGCTTATTTTGGCTCGTTCCCTAGGTGGCTGTTTTCCAACAGTGTCCTAAGGCTCTCTTCTCAAAGCAAAATCTTTCAGCCTTGCACCCTTGAGCCTAAGAAGGGAGGGGTCTTGCTGTTTTCCAGGATGTTGTCAAGCCATTTTTCCTACTATCTTATAAAATGCTAGGCTGCTTTTGGGGGGGGGGGCGGTACTGGGGATCGAACTCAGGACCTTGCGTCCTCAGGACGAATGCTTGTGAGGCATTCGTGGTGCCACTGAGCCCTGGCCCTGGGCTTCTTTTTAATACAGATCTCGTTAGCAACATAGCTCTCCTCTGCTGCAAATTTGTAAGCCTCAATTTTACCTGACCTTCCTTTGTGGCCAAAATCAAAACTATTTAAATTATTCAGCTGTGCTCTTTGCTCTTGATTCTCAAGGTAGAGCTGGCTAAAAACCCCCAAGAGTACCTATCTACTCACAGCCTCAACATTTGGCTGCCTTGATATTTCCTCCACCAGATTAATTAGTCTGCAGCTGTTAATCTCAGTCTCCCACAAAGTCTCAGCACAGGAGGAACATATAGACACATTTTCTGCCAGAGCATAACACAAATGACCTGGAGTCCAACTGCCAATGGAGACCTTGTTCCCAAATGAACCTCCAGAGCCTGGTCTTTTCCGTCTTCATTTCTATCAGCATTTTGGTCTTTTGAGCTCTGACTAGACTCTCCCATCAAGCTTGGTTTACAGCATTCTAAGGTTTCTCTAACTGGCATTTCCAAACCTTTCCAAACTCTTCCCTCAAACCAGGTACAAAGGCTTCTGAACCACATAGTCAGGTAGTCACAGCAATGACCCCACTTCTCTAGTGCCAAAATCTGTCTTAAATTACTTTCCCTGTCGCTGAGACCCAGTACTCAACACATACAACTTAAAAGAGGAGGAATTTATTTTGGCTCATGTTTTTAGCTGGAGTGGGCCAGCTTCCACCAGCAAGGCATGGTGGAAGGTCCTGGGCAGAAGAAAGCTGTTCACTGCCATGGCAGCCAGGAAGCAAAGTGTGAAGAGCCAGTGATGGATATATACCCTACCAGGTTTCACCACCAGTGACCCACCTCTAACCAGGCCACACTTCCCCAACACCAAGCCACAGCAGTGCCCTCCTAATCCACTCACCTTCCATTAGCCCTGCCTATGAGTAAATGAGGCATTTGGGGGACATCTGGATCTCCACCTGCCCACCTCTAAACTGTTACCTGAAAGACAACAAAACAGAGGCCTGTCTTCTGGAAGTCAGTGTTTTCTCAACCATTCCATGCCATGAGCAACCATATTCTGCCATGCCTGCATTCCATGCATTACTGCCTTGGAGCCAGAAGACTATGGATTAAAACCTCTACAAACTGTGAGTCAAAATAAACTTCTCCTCCTTTAACTTATGATGTTAGATTTTTTTTCTTTTTTTTTTTTTGGTACCAGGGATTGAACTCAGGACTTTCCTCTTGTGAGGCAGGCAGTGGAACCACTGAGCTAAATCCCTGGCCCTGATGTTAGATATGTTATCCCAGCAATGAGGAAAGTGTCTAAGACATGGAGGACATAATTCTGAAATCAAGATGTCAGCAGGACTAACACCCGCTGATGGTCCTATGGAAAAATTCTTTCTTGCCTTTCCTGGCTTGTTAGCTTTCAGCAGTCCTTAACATTTCTTGCCCAGTGGCAGCACAACTTGATTCTCTACTTCAGTCTTTACATGGAGTTCTCCCTGCTTATCACTAAATCTCTCTCCATATAAGATCAGTTATTGGATTTAAGGCCTGTTCTAACCATTATGACCTCATCTTAATTTGATTACATCTGCATCTGTTTGATTTCCAAATAAGGTCAAATTCACAAGAACCATAGATCAGAACTTCAACATATCTTGGGGGGGGGGCTGAACCCACGATAGAGGTCATGCCACAAAGCCAAAAAAATCACCAGAAGCAGACCTGTTTTCTCAATTCCCAAACTTAATATAATAGTTAACCCTATAATCCTATGTGATTAAACCTGTTTCTTTTCATGAGATGGTAAACTGAGACAAGTGCCATGCTGCCTTGGAAAAATCTCAATGTTACCATTTTCAGAGCCGCTGGGGTTGTCTGGCAGCAATAGGGGTGGTTGTTGACATGTGGGCGACACTTACCAGAGGAAGTCGGTAGGGACTATTGAAGCAATTGATTTCCTATAAGAATAAATACTACTGAAGCTTCTATTGAGAGGTCTGGTTAAATAAGTCATGGTATAAGTATACAGTGATTTAGTGGGAAGCCTTTAGAAAGAGTGCAGAAAGATGTATGTATACTTTTATAGGTGACCCACTTGTGTGCTAATGTCAAGAATGGTAAGATCTCCTTTGTTAAAAATCAACAGCATGGAGGGCCCGGGATTTAGCTCAGTGCCACCACCTGCCTTGAAGGCACAAGGTCCCAAGTTCGATCCCTGGTACCAAAACAAAACAAAAGCATGGACACAGAAACAAACTCACAAAACTACAGTCATCTAATTCTTGACAAAAAGACTAAAAACATACCTTGGAGAAAACACAGCCTCTTTAATAAACAGTGATGGGAAAACTGGATATCTGTATGAAGAAGACTGAAACCAGATGCCCATCTCTTATCCTGTAAAAAATCAATTCAAAATGTATCAAAGATCTAAGTATAAGTTATGGAACTGAAACTCCTAGAAGAAAATGTAGGGAAAATTCATAGGTACAAGCAAAGACTTCCTGAAAAGAACTCCAGTAGCACAGGAAATAATAGCAAGAATCAACAAATAGGATTACATGAAAATTAAAAGCTTCTATATAGCACAGGTAATAATCAGCAGAGTAAAGAGACAGCCTACAGAATGGGAGAAAATCTTTGCCAGCTACTCTTCTGACAGAGGATTGATATCTGGAATATATAAAGAATTCAAAAAACTGGGCTGGGGATTTAGCTCAGCGGCACCATGCCTGCCTTGCAAGCACAGTCCTGAGATCGATCCCTGGTACAAAAAAAAAAAACCCTCAAAAAATTTAACACCAAAAAAGTAGACAATCCATAAACAGGAAAATACTATAATTGAACAGACCTGCTTAAAAAAAGTACAAAAGGACAATTACGTATATGAAAAAAAAGTTCAACATCTTTAGCTCTTACGGAAATAAATCAAAACTACATTAAGATTGCATCTCTTACTAGTCAGAAGGCAAACAACAAGGATACAAAACACAATAAAAGCTGGCAAAGTTTCAGGGGAAAAGAAACACTATTGGTGGGAATGTAAATTAGTATAGCTACTATGGAAATCAGTATGGGGGTTCCTCAAAAAACAAAAATAGAGCTACTATTTGATTCAGCTGTACCACTCTTTAGTATATACCCAGAGGAATTAAAGTCAATATACTATAGGGATATCTGCATGCTTGTGTTTATTGTGGCACACTTCACAATAGGCAAGATATGGAACCAGCCTAGGTGCCCATCAGTGGGTGGATGAAAAAAGAAAAGGTGGTGTATATACACAATGGAGTATTCAGCCATAAAGAAGAATGAAATTATGTTACTGCAGGAAAATGGATGGAACTGGAAATCATTAAGGGAAAAAGGCCAGACTTAGAAAGACATTTATCATATTATCATGGTTTCTCTTATACGTGGAATCTAAAAAAATTCCCAAAGATAACATAAACATAGAAAAGAAACTATTAAACAAAAGAAAGGCAATACGGGGGAGGGAGAGAAGGGAAGGGTAAGAGAGAGGATGAATTTAGTCAAAATATACTATATGTATGTGTGAAAGTGCCACAATGAAACCCAGAATTTAGTAAAATTAATATCCACTAATAATATATTTAAAAATCAAAAGCATGTGTTTGGAAACAAAAGTCCCCATTAGAAGGCACTGTATGGAGCAGCTGTTCAGAACAGTCCTGAGCTGCTGGTTGATTGGCTCTCACATGCTTCCCTGCTAATGCTGAGGCTGGCTCAGGAACCATGAGACTCTCCCATTTTACAAATTTTTTGAAGCGTAAGTGTAGAGTATTATTTTAGCTTCCTCAAAAACAGTTACATAATACCTGAGTTTAAAATGCTTGTGTACTGAGAAGAATGCGCGTTTCCGACCTGGTTGTGTTTTACTGTACTTTTAGAAGCCCCTGACACCAAAAAGCTTCACTTGATGTTCGAATTTTCTTTTCTGCACCAGCCACTATCCTTCTTCCAATAAGATTTTTGAATCCCTGGTTAATTAATGAGAAACCGAAAATAAACTTATAATGGGTAAATGGCTCCTTTTCATGTATCCCCAGCCCACCTGAAGTACTGCAGTTGTGAAATTGGCTAATGGAGGACAAGAGCTGAGGCTACCAGGTGGAGATGCCACAGAATGTGGCCTACAGCCATGACTCATCAAGGTTGTGTTTGTCCACTGCCCCTGGTTGGTTAGGCACAATAGAGAATGGTCTTAGCCAAGGGGTAGTAAGCTCAGGGATATATAGCCCTCACTTCTCTTAAATGCACTGGCCCTTATAGGAGGACATCAACTTCAGAAGAAGTTGAAGAGCTGGAAGATGAGGAAGGCCTTGAAGATGCCCCTTAAACCACACTAGATGTTAGTCAGCCAGTTTATTTTCTGTTGTTATAACAAAATACTTGAGGCTGGGTAAAGTAAAAGGTTTATTTTGTTTACAATTTTGGTGACTAGAGGCTCCAACAACATTGTGTCAGTGTCCTGATGAGGGCCTTATGCCTGCTTCATGACATGGCTGAGAAATGAAAAGGGAATCAGTCATGTGCAGGAGTCACAGAGGTGGGTCACTTTATAACAACCATTTATCTCTAGGACCAACACACTTGAGGACCAGCATTAATCCCTTTCAAGGGTGGTGCCCTCATAACCTAACTAACTTCCACCAGGCTCCATATCTTAAAGGTACAGCCAATCTCAATACCTCTACACTAGGAACCAAGCATCTAAGATATGAAAACTGTGTGGTGTGGGCCACACTCAAATCATATCTAAAACGCAGCAGCTAGTTTCCAGGAAAATCAATTAGGTAGCTTCCAGGGTCCTAGATATGGGCAGAAGCATGCATGGAATTGGGAAATGATATATTTCTTCCCCGTAGAATTAACTAAAATACTTTTTTGAGGAGGGGCTACCAGAGGTTGAAACCAAGGTCCTATCTTTTCACTGAGCTGCATCCCCAGCCTTTTTAATTTTGAGACAAGTTCTCACTAAGTTGTCCAAGTGGGACTCAGACTTGGGATCCTCCTGTCCCAGTCTCCCAAAATGTTGGGATTACAGGCATATGCCACTATGCCTGGCTTAAAATACTTCTTTTGGAGGGGATGAAAGTGGTAAGATCACAGGGAGAAAGAAAAATTACTCATATTATTGCTATTATAGCATTTCTGTTATAATATGTTTGAGTCAATCTCTGTTTTTAGAGGAAACAGCCTTCTAATAAAGAAGCTGGATCTGAGAAGCTCCATGATTTGTGCTTGTTGAGGTTTTGTTTTTCTGATATATTCAGAGAACAGGGTCTAGAAAGAAATTTCTTAAGTTACATAAGTGACTTCCGAAGAAAAAATTAAATATAGTGAACTGAAATAACCTCAAGATGCCTTAATCATTAAGAATTAACTAACCTCTTCTAGCTCAGACATTGTTTGGTAGCAAAGTAGAAGATGACCTTGCTGGATAAAAGACAAATTGAAACAAAAATGGGAAGGAGGGCAGTGTACCCCCAATTTAAAAAAAAATCTTTACTAAGTCCAAGAATCTTTGAGAATGGTAAACTTTTTTTTCCAGTTTTAATTCTCTTTAGAATCTTTGCTTTAAACTATAAATTCTATAGTTCCTGAGTCAAGTTCACTTTTGCTGAAAATTAGTACAATATAAGGAAAATTCTGATGCTGGATGTGGTGGTGCACACCTATAATCCCAGAACTCGGGAGACCGAGGCAGGAAGATCATCAAGAGTTTGAGGCTGACACGGGCTATGTAGTGAGACCCTGTCTCAAAAGAACAAAAACAAAATGAGAGATAGAGAAAGAGAGAGAGAGGGAGGGAGAGCAGGAGGAAAGAAGAGAGGAAGGAAGGAAAGAAAAAAAGAGAAAAGGGAGGGAGGAAGGAAGAAAAGAAAGGAGAAAGAAAGAAAAAGGAGAGAGAACATAGTAGGCTATGAAAAAATTCTATACAAAGTTGTAGGGCTCAGGGTTGCAAGTGTGCACACAGCAGTGTATCAGCTGAATTCCAACTAGAAAGAAAGAAATCACTCCAAGTGCTTGGATAGAGGGAATCTTTTTTTTTTTTGGTATGGGGATCGAACTCAGGACCTTGCACTTTCGAGGCAAGAGTGGCACCACTAAGCTAAATCCCCAGCCCAAGGATAGAGGAGATCTAATACAAAGGACAGGTAACACACTGAGAGATCAGTATCAAAGAAAGCCACTTTGCAGATGGTCTCAGACACAGCTTTTAAAATAAATGTTATTATATTCAAGGAAAATAAAGACAAATTTGAGAATTTGTATGCTATAAAGAAGGAAGCAAATGGAAAGTCTACAGCTAAAAAATGTAATAGCTTAACTTGAGCACTCAGTGGATGTGTTTAATGGCAGATAACATGGCTAAACAGAACCTAGTGAATTAAAAGATAAATTAGATGAAGAATGAAGCTTGGGTAGGGAGTGTGGTATAAAGAGATGAAAATAAGGAATTAAGAGTCATAAAAGAGGGCTGGGGATTTAGCTCAGTGGTTCTGCCGCCTGCCTTGCAAGCATAAGGTCCCAAGTTCGATCCCCAGTACCAAAAAAAAAGAGTCATAAAAGATAGTGTAAGACAGTCAAATATACCTTTATTTGGAGTCCTAGAAGGAAAAGAGAAAGATAATGGTACAAAGCTAATATCTGAGCACACATGGCTAAGCATTTACTCAAAATAAAGAGATGCAAAATCACAAATTTAGAAGCACAAAGAATCTGCAATAGGATAACTAAACAATTATGTACATTAAAACCTATTATAAAAACTCAAATAAAACAATGATAAGGGGAAAATTCACAAAAACCATTAATAAAAGAATACATTAAATAAACAAATCAGTGCCTTGTTACTTCCAACATTACAAAAGAACATAAAGTCCAAAGTAGAATTCTATTCCAGATAAAATATCTTTTAAGAATAAAGCTATCAGCCAAACAAAAAGTATACACTTTTACCTCTATTGTTAAGCTAAATGATGTTCAGAGACAAGGAAAATAATCCTAAATGGAAAGGTGGAGAGGCAGAGAAGAATGAAGAGAATGTATACTAATTAAAATGGTAAACATGTGGATAAATCTTAAGTAAACCACAGTAATATAGGAATAGAATAGTTGGTGTAGAATACATCAGTAATGTATTTTAATATATGGATGCATATTTATATACACAAAATTAAAATTTACCAAAAATAACAGCATATAAAATGGGAAGGAAATGAAGTTAAAATATTCTAAATCTCTTATATTGTCTGGGATGAAGATAAAAATACCAAGTAATAGTAGGCTTTGATAAGAATGGACTTTTAATTCCCAGACCACTAAAAAAAAGAACAAGTGAATTGAGCAAACACTTCTGAAATGAAGTACAAATTGCCAATAAGTATATGAAAAAATATAGCACATCTTTAGCCATTAGGGAAATGTGAATCAAAACTACATTGAGATTCCATCCTACCCCATTCAGAATGGCTATTACCAAGAATATAAAAACAGGGCCGGGGATTTAGCTCAGTGGTTTCGCCACCTGCTGCGCAAGCGCAAGGACCCGAGTTCGATCCTCGGTACCAAAAAAAAAAAAAAAGAATATAAAAACAATAAATGCTGGCAAGGATGCAGGGGAAAAAGGAACATTTCCACACAGTTGGTGGGTAAATTAGTAAATTAGTATACCTACTATAGAAATCAGTATAGGAGTTCCTCAAAAATTAAAAATAGAGCTATTATTTGATCTGGCTATACCACTCCTTGATATGTACCTAAAGCAATTAAAAGTCAGGATACCATAGGGATACCTGTACATTCATGTTTACTGTGGTAGAATTCACAGTTGCCACGATATGTAACTAGTTTAGATGTTCATCAGATGAATAAAGAAAATGTAGTATATGTATACAATAGAGTATTATTCAGCCACAAAGAAAAAGCTACACCATGTCATTTGGAAAGGAACTGGAAATTATCATGTTAAGCAAAATATGCCCAACTCAGAAGGGCTAGTATCACATGTTTTCTCTCATATGTAAAATCTAGGAAACAAAACTACAAAGATGACAAGAAAGTGGAAAAGAAACTACTGGTATTAGAGAAGAGGAAGGGAAGGGAATGGGGAGGTAAAGGAATGTTATGAGGGAGTGACTATGATTGACTTATATACATTTATGAAAATGTCACAGTAAAACTCATTGTTCTGTATAACTAAATGCCTTTATTTAATAAAAAGATAAAAGTATATAATTTCCAAACCAGTAGAAAGAAAAATAGAATACGTATAATATAATAGAATTCTAATAATTTAGTTCTAATCTAAACCAGGCACGGTGGTGTACACCTGTGATCCCAGCACTTGGGAGGCTGAGGCAGGAGGATTGCAGTGAGCGCAAGCCCAGCCTGGGCTACATAGCAAGACTCTGGCTTTAAAACAACAACAACAACAACAACAACAACAAAACAAACAAACAAAAAGAATAATTCTAACCTGAAAGAAGGCAAGAAAAGAAATAATAGAACTTAAATCATGTGGAGTAAATGAAAAGCAATGAATAAGACTTAAATACAAAGCCATCAATAAAGAGCTAAATGGCTTTATTACAGTACATTATTAAAATGGCTTAAAACAACTGTATCAACTCTATACTTCTTCCAGTAGGCACACTTCAAGCATATGTGCATAGAAAGGTTGAAAGTAAAAAGATGGAAAGAGATAAGCCATGTAATAAAAAATAAGATAGTTATTAATATCAGAAAAACTGAGGACTTCAAGCAATAGGCATTATTAGAAATAGAAGTTTATTTCATAAAGTTTCAATTGAATAAGAAAATATAATAATGGTATATTTCTGGTCTCAATAAAGCAAAATTCACAGAACTCTTAAGTACAAACAAGTAATTCAACAATTATCTCATTAATTGGCAGAGCAAGCAGACAAAAATCCATTAAGAGCAGGGACGATATGAACAATGCATTACAAATTTGATCTAAAGGCTTTATGTAGATGACTGCATCCAGGATTTGCAAAACACAGGTTCTTTCTAAGTGCTCATGAACCTTCACTAAGGTCAAACATGAGCTATAAGGCAAATCTTTTTTATTTTATTGTTATTAGTATATATATGCAGTATATAATGTTTACATAATGGAGATGGCACATGCACATAACACATCTTAATTCCTTTTTCATCCCCTTTCCCTCCCTTACCTCCCTCCTCCCAAGCAAATCTCAACAATTTTTTCTTTTTTTGGTACTGGGGATCGAATTTGGGTCCTTGTGCTTGCGCAGCAGGGCAGTAGGCGGCGAAACCACTGAGCTAAATCCCTGGCTCAACAACTTTTAAAGGATACTAATCGCATAGTGTTTTCTGATCAACAACAAAATACCAGAATATATAGGAAGTTCCCATATTTTTGGAAGTTTAAAAACAATTTCTAAATAACTTATAGGGTTATTAGTTGTAATTTCCCAATTTTCATTTCTAACTTCAATTATTTGTGCTTTTCTGTTTTTCTTGTTCAATCACACCAGAGATTATCAATTTTCCTACCCTTTTCAAAATACAAACCTTAGTTCTGTTGATCTACTCCAGTGATGGTGAACCTCTTAGAGATGAGTGCCCAAACTGCAACCCAAAACCCACTTATTTATCATAAAGTGCCAACACCACAATTAAATTTGAATACTGAGGTGTTAGTTTAGAAAAAACAACTCATACTTAACATCTCTTGTTTTAAAAGAAAAACAAATAATGTGTCATAGGTTCACCACTACTGAATTCTGCTCTATTGTATTGTTTCATTTTATTTTTTGCTCCCATCTTCATTATCTCCTTCAACTTTTAGTTCTTCATTTTCTAACTGATTATACAGATTAATAGGTTTTATTTTGGCAGATTTGTACATGCACATAATATACTTTGATCACTTTCACCCTTCCGTCTCCCCACTTACTCCACCCTCCCTTCAAGTTTCACATTTATGGGAGGGTTTCGATGTATATATTTTAATCATATCTACCGCTCCATTACTTGCTCTTATACCCCCTTACACTTCCCTCTTTTTCCCTTCCTCTTGTCTGATAGTCCCCCTTCTACTTTATCATCTTTTTAGATTCCACATATTAGGGAGAACATGAAATATTTGTCTAAGTCTAGCTTATTTCACTCAACATGATAGTCTCCAAATCCATCCATCTTCTTGCAAATGACAGAATTTCTTTCCTCCTTAGGGCTGAATAATATGCCATTGTATATATACATATTTTCTTTATTCATCTTTTGATGAGCATCTAAACTGGTTCCCTATCTTGGCTATTGTGAGTTCTGTTGCAATAAACATGAGTATGAAGGAAACCTTATGATATGCTGACTTTAATTGCTTTGGGTGTATACCAAGGAATGATAGAACTGTAAGAAATGGTAGCTCTATTTTTAGTTTTGTAAGGAACCTCCAAACTGATTTCCATTGTGGTTGTACTAATTTACGTTCCCACCAGCACTATGGAAGTGTTCCTTTTTTCCTCTGTTTCCTCATCTGCATAGTTTATTGTATTCTTTTTTAAAATTAATTTTATTGGTACATTTTAGGTATACAATATAATGACATTCATCATTGGAAATTTGCACCTTTACATAATCTCTCTTGGTTCTTATTTTTTCCCCATTCCCCTGCCCTCCCTTCAACCCCTTCATCCCTCCTTATTTACAAAGACTTTGCTTCCATTTTTTCATTTTCTCATATTAATTCCATTCCTTTCTTTCCTTTCCCCTACTGTTTATTGTATTCTTGATGATAGCCATTCTGATTGGGATAAGATAGAATCTCAATGTAGTCTTGATTTGCATTTCCCTCCTTCAACTTTTAAAAATAAGACAGAGCATTAGGCAATTAAAAATAATGTTTGTACAGAGTTTTTATAAAATACAGGATCTTTTAAATCTAATCTTTAAAGTAACTTTAGGGGTAGATCTTTTATATTATTTTACAGATGAGAAATCTGTAGACAGGACTAAAAACAAACTCATAATTATTTTATTGACTGAATATGGTCCTAAAGTTTGCATCCAAGACCAGAGGAACTTGGCCTGCCTCTCTCCAGGGCTTCACTCTAACCACCCTAGAACCTCCTCTTATCCTTTTAGAATTTATATCTTAAGGGGACATTCTCTAAAAATAGCCATGGTTCAGAAGGTAGAAGCTTGACTTTCAACAACTCTTCCTGCATAATCTCCAGCATATCTGAGAATTGCCAAGAAAACACAATAGTGGTGGTAGAGTGCAGAAGTGGGTAGGCTGCATAGGCTAGAGAAACAAGCACATAGCAGCCTTTATCTCGCCCAACCACTTTTGGTCACTGGACTTGAGCTGGTGGCTCTTCCTGCTGGCCCATAACAAACACAAAGCATATTTGCTTAGAAACAAAATTATCTCCTTAGAAGCATAATACTGTTGAGAAACCACATCCAAAAAGTCATTTTCCTCACACCTCTTAGCAATATGTATTGGGGAGATCCTTGACAGATTTTCTTGATTTTTGGATAGAAATTGTCTTCTACTGACTGAATTGACTAGATGTTAAAATCCTTGGATAGGAGCTACCGTGCAGCCCAACTTCCTTGGTTCTTCCTTATAAAGATACTGCTCATTCCAGGCACGATTAGGGCCCTAATAATACTTTTCCAATTTCTACAACCTACGAGGTCCTGCCAAAAGACAGGTAAGAGTCAGGTGTGGTGGCATACATCTGTAATATCAGCGCTCTGGGAAGCTAAGGCAGGAGGACTGCAAATTTGAACTCAGTCTGGGCAACTTAGCAATTTAGTCAGAACTTGTCTTAAAATAAAAGATGAAGAAAATGAATGCAGCCCCGCATGAAGGCCCTGGGTTTAATCCCCAGTACTGCAAAACAAAAAACAGAAAATAGGTGAGGACACACAAGCATAAAAACAGGTATAGTTCCCTCCCTAAGGTCATCTGGGTATAAATGAAAGAGTCCTTATTTAGAGGCTGCATGGTGGAGGGACCATATTCTTAGCTACTATACTTGTTTTTTTCTCTGTACAGGTTTCACACAAACTGCTTACTGCTTCTCCTTAAGAATTCAGTGGAGAATGAACTCACTCCATGATCTTTCCTGTATTGTCCTCATCCACAAGATGTGAGACCTTTAGTACATTTTGGTACATTATATTTTTCTAGGAATGTTCTCATATAAAATTTCTAATTTATTATCATAAAACTGTAATGTAATTTCTTATGGTTTTCATGTTTATAGCATTTTATAACATCAAACTTCAGAAATTTTCTGACATTTAAATGCCAAGACAATGGGTACTTTATTCAAACAGTTGCAGAAGGGAAAGTTCTCAAAGGAAATGTTTTTCGAAGCATGTGAAATGAGTATTATAGGAGAAAAAAATAAAAGGAACATTGCCTGTTGCAATTTGGTGAGCTTTAGGGGGTTATGGGTGTTGAAATCTTACCAAAATGAGCTGTTTTGACTTATCTTGGTGTGTTACATGCTGTTCTTAGAAATGTTGACTCAAGAAGTTTAAAGTGGGTTATTCTTTCAATACCAGAGTGAGGTCAGTATATGTTTAGAGAAGAAAATTTAACATTGCTACAATTTTTGGCTTTTTTTCTTTTTGTTGATCAATATCACTAGAGGCCTCTCAAGTATGTAGTCTTCCAAAACAAAAGAAGCACACATAGAATTGTTAATCCTCCATATTGTACTTTTTAATTTCATTAATTTCTGCTCTTAATTACTTCCTTTAACTTTTTGGGGATTTAATTGTCTTAACTTCTTGAAATGGTGCTTAAGTAATTACTAGATCTTCTGATTTTCTAAAATTTTTTAGGTTATAAATTTCTAAGCATTGTTCCCCATGAAGAACATAATCACTGTGTACTGTAAATACGTGCCGATAAAAATAAGACTTGGGGAAAAAAGAAAGTAGCAAGAATAATGGGATAAGTGTTTTTGAAGCAAGGGGGAGTATATTAAGGGGAATTAATGGCAATGTTTCTTTTAGTGAAATAAAATTTTTTAAATTAAAAAAAAAAATTTCTAAGCAGTGCTTAAGCAACATCCCATTGGTTTTGATATTCAGTATTTCATTATCGTTGTTTAAAATATTTTCTTCTTTGAACCATGATTTAGAATGTAATTGTCCCTTTCTGAATATAATGACAATGTCCTGGGTATCTTTATTATTAACCTCTAATTTCACTGCATAGTAAGAGAACAAGTCTGCATGATTTCCATCCTTTAAGTACAGATATTTTCACAAATATACCTGATAATTCAATATAGCAAGTCTGCAGTTGTTTCTTCTGCTGTTTTTTTCACTTATGTTATCTTTTTTCTATATACCTGATCATTTTTGACTGCTTGATGAATATTGCCTGTAGAAATGATTTATGTTACCTGAGTTAAGACTGCAGAGTCTTTTTTTTTTTTTTTCCATCTGCCAGGTCTCAAGTTATGTTTACCTAGACCCAAGTAAAGGCTGGGCCAGGGATACTTTCTTTTATTGCTCTGCTCATTGAGAAGCCATGTCTCTATATTTGAGGAAGGGGGAGCTGTTTAGATCTGATCTTATCCTGAAGGTGTAGCACTTTGGGAAGCCAACTTTTATTTATTTATTTATTTATTTATTTATTTATTTATTTATTTTTATTATTTTTTCTACTTAACTTCTAAAGGGAAAGATTCATCACTATTACCTGACTGAACTTCTCTCACACATTGAGTAGCCTCTGCAGTATACAGCATGAGCTGTGGTGTTCACCTCTTTAATTATAGTATCTCATTTTAAAACTGTCATACATTGTCTTTTCAGCCTCAACATTCTCTTGAGGGAGAGGTAGGGTGCCATGTTCTAAATGCTCCCTCCCATTCATCTTGAAACTTAATCACCAATGTGATGATATTAGGAGGTGGCATCTTTGGAAGTGATAAAAGTTATGAGGGTGGAGCACTCATGACTGGAATTAGTGCCCTTAGACAGGAGGGCCGAGACCCCTCCATCAGGTAAAGATGTACTGAGAAGGTCCTATCTATGAGCCAGGAGTGGCTTCTCACCAGACATGAAACCTGAGGGCACCTTAAATTTGCTAGTTTCTAGAACTATGACAAATATGTTGTTTATAAGCTACCTAATTTACATTTTGTTATAGCAACCTGAATGGACTAAGATAGACAGCATACTACCTATCTTTAAAAAAAGCAATCTTAGGGGTGGGGATGTAGCTCAGTGGTGCCGCCACCTCCCTCCCAAGCACAAGGGCCTGAGTTCAATCCCCAGTACCAAAAACAACAAAAAAAAGCAGTCTTCTTCATTGTTTTAGGCGAGAAATTAAACCAAATAACCTAGCCTATTTTTACCAGAAACTAATATTCCACTCTTTTTCATTCCAGATTTTTATATTTATGTACTTTATTTTTATCCTTTAAAATTTGCCTGAGTTTCCCATACATATTTGATTATAAAATCTAAACATCTTGGCTATTTTCCCAAATATAAACACTTTCCCACTTTTATGTAGACCTTCCAGCTTGCAATTTCCCTACCGTCTAACATTTAAATTCACTCTTCAGTCCTGTGAATTAGAAACTTGGGCAATTCTGCCCCCACCCCCATCTTCTCTGGAAAGGGTAAAGATGGTCTTCAACTAATTCACACCTCTGGATTGGCTGGTGGAGGCTCCCCCACGCTGGCTCATTGTATTTGCACTACAAGCTCACTTGGGAGAAGACAGACCAGAAGATGTGGATACATCTGGAATCGCCTTGAGCAGCACCCTATCTGGACCTACCTATGCTCAAGACTGGGGCCAAGAGAACCATTTCTAGAGTGTGAATAGATGAGGGCCATACAAATGTTCCCCATTTAACATCCCACCTGGTTAACAACTGTTCAGATTTACAGCTGAGGTGCAGGCAGGTGTAGTGACTCAAGCCTGTAATCAGCTCTCCAGAGGCTGAGGCAGGAGGATTGCCATGAGTTCAAGGCCAACCCAGGCTACATGGTGAGTTCATGGCCAGCCAGAACTACCTAGTGAGACCCTATCTCAAAAACAAAACACAATTGAGCCGGGATTTAGCTCAGTGGTGCCACTGCCTGCCTCGCAAGCGCAAAGTCCTGAGTTTGATCCTTGGTACCAAAAATAAAAAACAAAAACCAAAAAAACCCCAAAACAACCCAAAACACAATTGAAGCAGGATGTTTGGACTCACAACCCACTGCTCAGACTTACATCCTTTTTTTTTTTTTGGTATAGTTCTGTACATCTTGTTTCTAAAGCCTCAATGTCTTTTTTTTTGGTACAGTACAACTTGTTTATATAGTACTGTAATTGTATTATACAGTATTATAGTTTAATGTTGTTATATATTAGTACATGTAAGAGTTTTGCAAATAAAAGTAAAGTCATCAAGTTGGAATTTCTTTTGTTCTGAATATTTTAATGTACATACTACATGCAATTCATTTAGTGACCAATCATTAACGACCTAGTTAGGACTGGAACTCAGTCATTAAATGAGGAATGTCTGTAGTAGGGGCATATCCCCAGCATTTAGTACACTGGAGGGCTTGCAATCTCTATCTCAAAGGTGGTGAACCTAATACTTAATGTGTCTTTTTCTCAATGAGCGGGCAATAGGTACAGTTGGAGTTCAAGTAGGGGTAGGGACATGTGTAAAGGAAGGGGTAGGGCTTTTGGCCATAGGCATACTGACTGCTCTAGACACAAGGGTACATGGAAACCTCAGGTAATATGATTATTTAGCAAAAATCAGAGATGCTCTCATTTTGAACAAATAGAAGACCAATCTGTGCTCCAACCACTAAGAATCGCTACTCTGCATCCTCTTCATTTCTGCCGACACCAGCCTTGCCAGAGAAGTTACTCTGGAGAACACCTTAACATGTGTGCTATTGTCCTTCACCAGGACATAATATTTCCCACTTCTCTCTCAAAACACAATTCAATGTCTCTGAAACCCATTCCTCTCTTGGTTGGCTATCGTCACTTTCCTCTGAACACCTACCGAGGTCAGTTCACACATCTACTAGAGTGGGTTTTGCATGCCATCTTTCTCTTTAACTACCAGGTATTACTGCTTTCATTCTGTCCCTGTACAGTGCTTCCGACAATGGATCATGTATAGAAGAATCTCAAGTATTTGCTGAAGACTTTTATTTAAGTCCATGGATACAGTTGTTTGCCAATGTTACATGCAGAGGGGGACATACAGTAAATGGGATTATGACTTTCCCAACTGGCACTGAATGGCAGACATACTTTGTCTCTCCCTGTCCTCACCCCATCCACCAAAACCTAGTGGTGGGGGTTAGAAACAAAGTACTCTTTTGTATTCCTAGAGGCATGGACACTACCTGATGATAGGAATCTTAGAGATAGGAAACTAGATTGTTCTCTTGAAGACAGATTCTGAAGCCAGAGACCAGACCTATAGTTCACCCTCTATTGATAAGTCCCAGCTTCAGTAGTCCTGGACAGGTTACTTAACTCAGGAGAGTCTACTTAAAGCATCTGAGTTACCTAGATAACACTTCTACATAGCTAACAATATCTCATGTTAAATTCTATGTGTTCCTGAGAAATTTTTTCGTGACCAATCCTTCATATGATCTGCCCACTCCCATTAAGACTATCACAGTGCTTACCTTTGGTCCCCTCAAAATACATCTGTGGTTCTATTGGAGGCATCACCTAACTTTTGGTGAAACCTGTGCTACTACCCCTGTGGGATGTGCTTCCTGCTGCCCTCTCTGGTATGGATCTGGTATAACTAACTCCATACAGATATGGCACACAAACGGCTCTGTAGATTGCTCCATCTAAAGCAAGTCACAGCCTGTTTACATGTGAAGAATTTCTTTATTGGAGTTCCACCTTACTTTGCCACCTTATCTGGCCTTTATGACAGAGTGAGCCCTGAACAAAGTATTCATATTTTACGACAAACAATATACAGTACATATGTGTGCATGAAATCTTTACAACAAATTCCAAAACAAACACTTAACAGAAGAATAAAAAAACACAGATTTCCTAATCTCTCTCAATTATTGGTAGCTACTTAGCATTTTAACTCTTGTAATAAAATGCTGTCCTCCACAGCATTCCCACTCATTGGAATCCCTGAATCAATTCTTTCTGTAAGGTGCAAATTCATGTTGAAGATGTGTTCCATTAACTATTACAGGTGCCAAAATTCCCTCCATGACATACTGGTTTATTGTAATGTATGAATACTAAGTTTTCATTTATCACACATTCATCATTCATTGAAGGAGTTCATTTGAAACTTTAAAAGTCTCACCCATTCAACTGGAGTATTAGCATAGTACATTCAATTTGCATTTTTAATAAGTGACTCTCTCTTACTTCAGGTTAGATTTATAATAGTCTAAGCTTTTTTACTTTTCCTACAAGGAAATCCAAATTCTGTTTCAGAAGTGGTTATCCACCTCCCCTAAACCATTCAATTACATTGTGTATAACTCATGTTCACTAGTAAATAAATTTCTATTCCCTGAAGCCTATCTCTCCCTGAATTTGCCTGTTGCCTTGAGGCCCTTCTTAGATTTTTTTTCTACTGACCAAGATACAATTGGGATTCAAAGATACACCTGAATTACCTCCATTTCTACTCACAAAATGTACTCAAGTATGAACTATCTGAAGGTGACTGTGATTTCTAGTTGGGAGTCCTTTCTTCATATGCAAATTTTAGGTTAAAAAATATCTGCTCATTTTTAGAATTTAAAAATATTCCACTGCTTTGATACTTTAAATTCCCATTGAGGACTATTTTATATTCCAAAAGGGCTCAACTATCTTGACACTGGACCCTTCCTTACTGGCCGAGTGAAAAATCACAGAAAGTTACTTATATCTAGAATGGTTTCATTGATACTATGAAAATTATAAGCTGTGAATAAGGACCTCAGAAATTCTTACATTCATATGGTTTCTCTTCCATATGAGTTCTTTGAGACTTGGTAAGCTCTGCCTCCCACAGAGGCATCCTCATCCTGGTCCCAGCCAAAGCAATCCCTCCCTCGTAGATCCTCATCTGGGATGTGCTACACTGATGACTCTCCACATTTGTCACATTTAAAGATTCTTCTCCAGTATGGATTCTTCTATGCTTAGTGAGATTTGATCTGATATTAAATGCTTTCCCACACTCATTACATCGGTATGGCTTCTTTCCAGTGTGGATCCTCTTATGCTGGTCAAGGACTGATCTATAATTGAAGGACTTTCCACACTCACAATTATAGGGCTGCTTCCCACTGTGAATGCTTTTATGGTTGATAAGACTTGAATGTGAGATGTATGCCTTCCCACACTCATCACATCCATAGGGTTTTTCACCTGTGTGGATCCTTTTATGCACTGTGAGGCCTGAGCTGTTCCTGAATGCCTTCCCACACCTATCACATACATAGGGTTTCTCCCCTGTATGGATCCTCTTGTGCTGAGAAAGGAGAGAGCTGTAACTGAAAGATTTCCCAC
Source organism: Heterocephalus glaber (assembly GCF_000247695.1). Next base: position 11,107,421 of record NW_004624811.1, read on the forward strand.
ACTCAACACACTTAAAGGGTTTCTCCCCAAGATGGACTCTTTTATGGCTTATGAGAGTTCTGTTTGAAAAAAAAGCCTTACCACATTCATCACATGTATAGGGTGTCTTGCCAGGGTGGGTACTTTTATGATTAATAAGGCTTGAGTGTGAGATGTAGGCTTTTCCACACACATCACATTCATAGGGCTTCTCCCCAGTATGTATTCTTTTATGAACTTTAAGGCTTGAGTTGTTTCTGAAGACCTTTTCACATCTGTCACATTCATAGGGTTTCTCTCTAGTGTGTACTCTTTTGTGTTGAGAAAGAAGTGAAGTGTAATTAAAAGATTTCTCACACATATCACATTTGTAGGGCTTCTCTCCAAGATGAATTTTTTTGTGATTTATAAGGGTTCGGTATGTGATGAAGGCTTTTTCACACTCATCACACTTAAAGGGCTTCTCCCCAGGGTGTACACTTTTATGATTTATAAGGCTTGAGAGTGAGATGTATGCTTTCCCACATTCTTCACATTTGTAAGGTCTCTCCCCAGTGTGGATTCGTTTATGTACTTTAAGGCCTGAATTGTTTCTGAAGGCTTTTCCACACTCATCACACCCAAAGGGTTTCTCCCTAGTATGAATCCTTTTATGCTGTTCAAGGGCAGAGCTGTAGTTGAAGGACTTCTCACAATAGCTGCATTTATAGGGTTTTTCTCCAAGATGGATACCTTTGTGATTTTTAAGGCTAGAGCGTGAGATATAGGCTTTCCCACACACATCACACTTGTATGGTTTTTCCCCAGTATGAAGTCTCCGGTGGACTTTGAGGCCTGAATTGTTTCTGAAAGTTTTCCCACACACATCACATACATAAGGTCTCTCTCCAGTATGAATAGTTTTATGTTGAAGAAGAAGGGAGTTATAACTAAAGGATTTGCCACACTCCTTACATTCATGAGCTTTCTTCCCTGGGTGAATGCTCTTATGAACGGCAAGGCCTGAGCTATAGCTGAATGCTTTGCCACAGACATCACATTTATAAGGTTTTTCTCCTGTATGAATCCTTTTATGCACTATGAGGCCCGAGCTGTTCCTGAAGGCCTTGCCACATTCATCACATTCATAAGGTTTCTCTCCAGTGTGGATGACTTTATGCTGAATGAGGAGAGAACTATAATTAAAGGATTTCTCACACTCATCACATTTATACGGTTTATCTCCAAAGTGGATGCTTTTATGGTTTAGAAGTGTCCTGCAAGTAATAAAGGCCTTCCCACACTCATCACATTCATAGGGCTTCTCACCTGTATGAATCCTTTTGTGGACCCTCAGACCAGAGCTGTTACTAAAAGTTTTCCCACAGATGTCACATTCATAAGGTTTCTCCCCTGTGTGGATCCTTTTGTGGACTCGGAGACCAGAACTATTTCTGAAGGCCTTCCCACACTCACCACACTCATAGGGCTTTTCTCCAGTGTGGATCCTTTTATGCTGGTCCAGAACAGAGCTATAATTGAAAGATTTCCCACACTCATCACATTTACAGTTTTTCTCCCCAGAATGGGTGCTTTTGTGGTTTATAAGGCTGGAATAGGACATGTAAGCTTTCCCACACTCATCACACTTGTACGGCTTCTCTCCAGTATGGATGCGCTTGTGGACTCGCAGGCTGGAGCTACTTCGGAAAGTCCCTCCACAGTCATCACACTCATAGCGTTTTTCTCCAGTGTGCATAATTTTATGTTGAACAAGACGGGAGTTATATTTGAAGGACTTCCCACACTCATCACATTTATGTGATTTCTTAACAGCACTGGTTTTCTGCTGTAGACTGCTGTAAGAGTTTCCATTAATGTTCTCCACGCAATTGCTTTGTTCATTGCTTTTCTGTTCTGTAGGAGTAGTCTGGTGGGTAACAGGCTTTGACCTCAAGTGTAAGCTTTTCTCAGATGCCTCATCTTCCTGTTCTGTCTTTATATTTGCCATGTTCTCAGTTTTGCCAATCTTTTCCACAGTGCCACTTAGGTCTCCCTTCATTCTTTTCCCCTTGGACTCTTCCAATGGATTCTCCACCTTGCTATTCCAATCACAAACTTCACCAATCTTTGATTCTTGCTTATGATCCTTGTGAAGACCTTCCACTTTGGGCCACTTATAGTCTTGATTTCCAACATATTCATTTGTTTCAATTGATTCCTCATCCTCAGTGTTCCTCTTCAAATGTGACACTAAACCAAAAAAATGAAAATGGAACCCATTCACTTCATTTAGAAAACATTAGAGAACAACATCAAACTTCACTCATCCACTCGGTAAATATTTATTAACTGCATGCTATGTGATAGGTACATTTTTAAGTACTAGGGATATAAAGGCGGACATAAAATTTCTGCCCTTATGAAGCTAATGTTAAAACACTAGAGGGGCCGGGGATTTAGCTCAGTGGTTCTCTTGCCTGCCTTGCAAGTGCAAGGACCCGAGTTTGATCCCCGGTACCAAAAAAAAATAAAATAAATTTTCTGGGCCGGGGATTTAGCTCAGTGGTTCTGGCGCCTGCCTTCCAAGTGCAAGGTCCCAAGTTCGGTCCCCAGTACCTAAAAAACCCACACTAGAGCCCTGGATTTTCAACGGCCAAATAACTTTTCTATTCTGGTATAACAGCTTAAGATGAGGCCAAGCTGAAATGGGTTAAATGATGCATGGAACCGTAGATAACACTGAACAGTTACTGAACAATGTCACCTACTCATAGAAAAATAAACAGAAGGCAGGTAAAATCTCTAAAGAACAGATTATTTATAAGACAAAAGTTGGGCATAACTTTTTATTATGTAAAATTATACATAAACAGCAAAGAACAGGCAAAAATAAGAGAAGAAATCAGCATGTGGACAGAAATATTGGGGAGGTAACTGTGGATATGAAATCTTGAGGACATTCACTGCTGAGATAAGAAAGACAGCAACTTGCAACTGCTTGGACTTGGACTGGTTTGGCCTCCTGGGCTTTCTCTCCAGGGAACAAACACTGATCCTGGAAAACTACATACTGTCGTTAGGGAAGAACTCTATGTAAAAGAACATGCTTCACCTGCCAGGGAACAACACTTTCATTCTCACTTCTGAAGAGGCTAACGATACAGCACATTACAGACACAAACCATTAAGCAAAGGAAGTACAGCTGGCCCTCTGTATATACAGATTCTGCATCCTCATAAAAGCAGCTAACCATGGATGCAAAATACTCAGAAAAACAAAATTCCACCTGTACTCAACATATACAGGCTTCTTCCTTGTTGTTATGCCTTAAACAATGCAGTATAACAAAGATTTACACAGCATTTATACTGTTTGGGGCATTATATGTAATCTAGAGATTATTTAAAGAATACAAAAGGAGGGCTGGGGATTTAGCTCTGTGGTTTCACTGCCTGCTGCGCAAGTGCAAGGACCGGAGTTCGATCCCTGGTACCAAAAAAACCCACAAAAAAACAAAACAAAAAAGAATACAAAAGGATATGCATGGGCCAGGGATTTAGCTCATTGGTTCTTCCGCCTTCCTTGCAAGCTCAAGGTCCTGAGTTCGATCCCTGGTACCAAAAAAACCCAAAAAACAAACAAACAAAAGGATATGCATAGGTTATATGCAAATATGATGCCATTTTATATAAGGAACTTGACCATTAGCAGATTTTGTTATCTGTAGGGTCCTGGAACCAATCTCCGTGGATACCAAGGAATAACTAGAATATTGCCTAACTTCAAATACTGAGCTGTATGACCCTGGGAAATTTATTTAATCTTTCTGTGCACTCCTTTCCCCATCTGTAAAATGAAAGCAACGGGATTGTTGACTATTATATGATAACACATGTAAAAGCACTGACAACAATGCCTGTATCTTACTGCATGCTACTTATTAAATTTATTATTTACTATAGTATTAGAATTAAGAAAATAAGATAAGGTTATTGGATCACAGTTGAAATTTAGGGATAAAATACATGATTCAGGAAATCACATGGCTTTCTAGAGCAGATTTTAGGCTCCAGGCAGGGACTCTCTGATCCTGTGAAGATATTCTACACATGACTGATACTCCATCATCATTTCCCCATGGACAAACTGACTCCTGAGACAAAAAGAAACTGTTCTAAGTTAGCTACCCCCAAACCTTAGACAATGAAACATTTTTGAGTAGACTGACTTAAAATTTTGATCTCCTCTTACCCCTGGCTATCAGATGCTCTTGGATCAATACTCTGAAATTCTGTTAATCTTCTTCAGAAAACTTTATATGCAAACATGTGAGCAAGAAACAGCAAATTAAAAACAAAGTATAATACATATTTTGGAGTAGATATGTATTTTAAAAAGCACACAAAATGATCCAACTTAAGTTTATAGGAACAATGTACTCCAAATTAAAATAACAGCACAGGAGAAGCTAGAGCTCAGGAAACTGTCAGGAAGATCAAATAGTCATTCAGTAGATATTAAGTGACTACCAAAAAAGTGGTTCAGCTGAGAAAATATCACAAAATGACTTAAATAATTAAATATTACAAAATTATCAGAGATCACTGAGGAATAGGAGCATGGCCTACCTCTCTGCCTCCTTTTATTAGTTTGGGCAGTCTACTGAAATGAGAGCTTCTGGGTGGGTAGTGGAACTCTAGAACTATTAGCAGCAACACACTGATATAAAAGTTAAATGTAGCCAGTTATGGTGGCACATGCCTATAATCCCAACACACAGGAAGCTTAGAGAGGGGAATCACCATGAGTTCAAGCCAGCCTGGACTATATAGCAAGATACTGTCTCCAAAAAAACAAATAAAATAAAATAGATGAAATGAAATGAAATGAAATGAAATGAAATGAAATGAAATGAAATGTAAATGCACTCTGAATGCTGTTCCCACACACACTGGGGCCCTGCTCCATCCATTTCCTTTTCTATCTTGGCCCCTTTACCTCTACTCACCTTGGACTCACAGGACAAAAAGATGTTCAAGTTCACATAATCCTAAAACTAATCTCTTTAAATAAACATTCAAAAACTGCTAGAGAAAAAAGCAAAGGAAGAGCTATGAGGGGAGATTAGCTATAATAGATACGAAAATGTACTATATAAAAAACAGTGTGGTAGTAGTATATACACAGACATGAAATAGAAAAGTTTGGCAAGTCCTCACTACCCATAGAAAAAAATGATAAAGATGGTGTTTCAAATTATTGAGGGAGTCAATAAAGCCAGTCTTTATTTTAACAGTGTTGCAACTACTAAAAGCTATACAGAAAAAGTTAAAATTAGATCCATTCTTCACATCAAACACAAAAATAAACTTCAAGTGGAACAGGGCTCTAAATAATAATAATAATAAAGTTATACAAATACTCAAAGAGAATACAGGTAAATACCTCCATAGCCTGGGTATAGAGAAAGCTTTCTAGCTACAATCCAGATGCAATAAAAGACTAATGTTTAAGTGTATAAAAATAAAATTTTATGGTAAAAATACCATAAACAAATAAATGACAAAGTGGAAAAAATATTTACATTGCATATTCTGAGATATACTCCTGATATGGAAATAAATAAAAGGACAATATTCTTAATGATATAAAGAATTTTCGAGCTGGACAGGTTGGCACACACCTGTAATCCCAGTACTCTGGGAGCCCAAGGCAAGAAGATCATAAATCCAAGCCTAGACTGGGTAACCTAAAGAGACCCTGTCTCAAAAAATTTTTTTAAAAAGGCCCAGAGATGTAGCTCAGTGCTAAGGCCCTGAGTTCAATCTCAGTACTGCAACAAATAAATAAATAAATAACCCAATAAACATAAATAAAAAAATTTTCAAACACTAAAGGGAAATAAAGACTAAACATCCCATAGAAAAACAAGCAAAAGACATGGACAATTCACAAAAAGAAATATTAAACATGTGAAAAGACATTCAACTTCACTAATGAAAAATATAAAGTATAATAAGGTCCATTTCTCATTTGTCACCTTGGCAAATATTCAAAACTTGACAACAGTATACTCTGTTGATGAGGCTTTGGAGGAAATAAGTATGTTCATATATTGTTGGGAATGCAAACTGGCACAATCTCCTCATGGTAGAGAATTTGCTGCTATCTAACAAAAATACATGTTTTTCTCTTCAATCCAGAAATACCTCTTCTAGAAATTTATATGTAAGATATACTTGCAAAAATACACAAAAGATATTCATTATAGCATTATTTATAACTGCAAAATCTGGAGACCTACCTAAATGCCCAAGCATAGAAGACTAGTTAAGTAAACTAAGGCACATATACAATGGAGTACTATGCTAAGTTATGTGTAAGAAAGAAAACACATCTTCCTATCTTTATTTTATTTTATTTTTTTTTTGGTACCGGGGATCTAACTCAGGTCCTTGCACTTGCGCAGCAGGCGGCGAAACCACTGAGCTAAATCCCCGGCCCAACATCTTCCTATCTTTAAAGTAGTCCCAGAAAACAACCGCTACTTAAAAGGGGAGAGGGAAGAAACACAGTTGAATATAGCTTTTTGTCCTTTTTTTTTTTTTTTTTGGTTCCGGGGATTGAACTCGGGACCTTGTGCTTTGCGAGCTAGGTGGAGGAACTAGTGAGCTAAATCCCCCGCTTGAGTATAGCTTTTTGTATTTTTTTTTTTTTACTTATGGAAACCTGATGATGTCCTGCATATTCAAAGAGCAAGATTAAATCAATAAGGATGAGCAAGGGGAAACTGGTAATACAGGAAAGAAACAGAAACAAATGAACCCACTTGTGTTTCATTTGACTACCAAAACCATACGACAGGAACAAACATAGAAACAAGAAAACAATCCCTGTAATTTAGAAACAATATTTCACTATATATACATTCAGTCTTGGGAAAGCTGGTGGAGGGTGTAGGAAGAATTGCAAAGAAAATTTTTTTGTTTGTTTTGTTTTGTTTTTGGTACCAGGGATCCAACTTGGGACCTTGCGCTTACAAGGCAGGCAGAGGAACCACTGAGCTAAATCCCCAGCGAATAAAACTTATTTTTAGCAGGTTTCTTTTCTCTAGTAGTATAGGCAAAGCAATTCTGAAACGATATCATTTAACTGAATAAAAATGTGCTGATTTTGTTGGGAGACAGGGTTCTCCTGGATGAAGAAAGGACATAAAAATACAAAACACTATAGTAAAAGGCAGGAAAGAACATTGCAGGGATGAATTGGAGAATTTGTATGAACTCATTATTCTATCTTATATATGTATGTGTGTATGCACATTTATATGAATGTATGCATATTCACTCTTATGTATAGGTATGTATGTGCATATATATTTTTTTAGCCCAGTTTGCTAAAAAGTCAAAAGCAAAAGCACCTCAGTGGTAATGAGTCTATCAATAGCCTATTCTTGTTTTCTATTACTATTCCCTGATAAAAGGTACCAAAATCCTTATAAAAATGGTTGATTCTAAGTTGGAAACAGAATATGCATAAAAATGAACTGGGGCATCTTGTTACACCAGCAAGTAAGGAGAGGTTCAAAAATATGATGGGGAATGGCACAAGATTACAAGAGCCAACTTGACCACCCAATTTAGGCACTGAAGATAACAGAGCAATGGATTATAAACTACTTAAAAAAAGAATTTCAATAATGTCATGCCTGGCCTGAATGAGAACTTGCAAGCAAACAGGCTGCTCTCAGCAAACAACAGGCCATTCTCAGTAAACAGGACAGATGGCCATAAAAAAATCAGGATGGGCCCGGGAATTTAGCTCAGTGGTGCCACTGCCTGTCTCGCAAGCGCAAGGTCCTGAGTTCGATCCCCAGTACCAAAAAAAAAAAATTAAGATGGCATATACAATCTCCCTGGCACCAAAAAGTCCAGTGATTGTCTACACATCTGCACTGACCATCCTTGGACCCTCAGTCATAAATATTTGTTATGATCAAAACCCTCTTTTCAAGCTCTATATAAATCTAATTCCTTTCCCGGCTAGCTGCTAATCCTCTCTCTCCATGTTAGCCCATCCACACATGGATGAAATCTCTCCCAGCTAGCTACTGATATTTTTCTCTTTCAATGTCATACACACACACACACACACACACACACACACACACACACACACACAATGTGATAAAATTGGCTCTCCTCAGCTAGCTGCTGAACTGTACCCCTAACTTCAGTCTCTTTTCACTGGAATAAACCTTTCTTTTTCACAAAAGCCTATCCTGAGTGGTCTCACACAAACCATTTATAACAAATAAGACCATACAAATAAAAACTGGAGAGACAGAGAGACCTTTACAGTAGAATGTGAGCACTGGCTGGTAAATGTGGAAGAAATGATAAAATTGGAAAAAACACATTCTGCAATTATCAGAGTAAAGGCTGGGATGCAGCTTACTGTATGTAAGTTACTCTCAAATGCATTCAGGGTCAAAACTGGATGTATGAGAGACGAGGAGGACAAAATGCAGTAAATGCTAACCTCAGGAGAATTTGAATAAACAGTATCTTTTTACTGTTCTTATTCTTGAAATTGTTTTGCATACTTGAAATTATTATTATTATTATTATTATTATTATTATTTGGTACCGGGGATCGAACTCGGGTCCTTGTGCTTGCAAGGCAGGCTGCAATTTGAAATTATTTTCAAGGCTGTCTTTTTTTTTTTTTTGTAGTGGGGATTGAACTTGGGTCCTTGCGCTTGCAAGGCAGGCGACGGAACCACTGAGCTAAATCCCCAGCCTGAAATTATTTTCAGATAAAAAAGTTTTTTTAAGATGTCAAAAAGTAAATTACAATCACATCAACTATACCTTTCCCTGTAGGTACTACTTTCACCATCCTGCTTCCTGCTTTTAAAAATATAGATTTGATGCCCTATCTCCCCTCAAGCTTCACCTACTCAGTCTGATTTCAGACCATGTGGCATTAGATTCTTCAAGCCACATTAGCTTGCTTACGCTCTGGGCTGCTGCCCCTTGGATGTTCCTGGCCCTCTCATTCTATCCTGAGCCTTCCTCCTAGATTCTAACTTGGATACTTCTCCATTTGCAGCCCCACCTATATACTAGGTATATACAAGGCTCCTATCACTTCTACAAGCTGTCTCTTAGATATTTATCTGTAGCCTAGAGCCTCTCTTCAATTATAGACAATCCTATCTATCCCTGCCCTCCCCTTTGTCTAAATCAAAGGTGGGCTCTTCTACCTGTATCTCCCTCAGCTACATCCAAAATTGCCATTAGATCACCTGACTCTATTGCCCAAATAGGTGTCAAGCTCCCACCTCTACCTCCACCCCATCTTGCTAAGGACTTAGTGTAAGCCTTCTTTTGAACTACTGCAATAGCCTCTCTTCATTCTTATCCCTGCAGTTTTTCCTCCAATAGTTGTTTAGTTTTATAGGAGTTACATTTGGCCCTGAAGGGCTAAGAGTTTTGTGAAAAAAGGAGAAGGTATTCCTAGCAAAGGAAAGAGCAGGCACAAAGCAACTGATGTTCAGCACCCTTCAGACATTTGGAGTAGAGGGCAGCAGGCAAAGCTTATCAGGCAGACAAAAATAAGGGCTGCATGAGGGGCTGACTTATATAAAGTAGTCCAGACTTGACCCTGAGGAATTTTAGGCAAAGGAGTAGCAAATGCAGATATACATTTTGGAAGATCACTTATTTCATTAAATAAGGGGTTGTGATCACATTCTGTAAACAGCCAGACAGCAAACACTAAAAAGCTTTATGGACCATGTAAGACTTGCTTATTTCGATCTTATTTTTAACCTTGCTTTAAAAAATATAGAAACCTTTCTTACCTTGTGGGCCATACAAGAACAGATTTCAAGTCTAGTAGTTTGCCAACCTCTATTAGTTAACACCAGGGAAGCAAAGTTAATTTAAGATGGGATAATGGTACTGTAGCTATTGTGTCTTTTATTTTTTTTAATGCTAACTGAAGTATGATAGGGAAAAGTGGCATGGTGTCTGGAAATTTCTTGAAGATATCTCAACCAAGAAAAAAAATAAAAAGGGAAAGATGAAACAAATATAGCAGATTCCTGAAACTACTGAATCTGAATGATGGTTTTATGGGAGTTCATTGTAGTAACTCTACTCTCCTGTATGTGTTTTTTTATAAGAAAAAATGACACAAGAATTACTCCAAAATCACAACTTGTTCATACAGAGAACAAGAAAAGACTGAATTTCTTTTAAGTTCTAAAAACTAAATGGGAAATCTCACTCTAACCAGTTTTTAACCAACTGGAAGCATGACAGTATCAGCCCAGTTACATCAGTCAAAAGTCAGCCACAGTGTTCTACCTTCCTTACAAATGACACGTGACCCACACCTCTGGTCATTTCTGTGCTTGTTCACATTCTGTTATCAGTGCCTACAAAGTTCATACAGAGCCAGGCATGGTGGTGCATACCTGTGATCCCAGCACTTGGCAGGATGAGGCAAGAGGAACACCAGGAGTTCGAGGCCAGCCTGGGTTACATAATCAGTTCAAGCCCACCCAGAACTACCTAGGGAGATCCTGTCTCAGAAAAAAAAACACCCAAAACAAAAAAGTTCATACAGATAGTAAGAACTTGCACTTAATTCTTGTCTCTGCTCCAGAAGAGTTAGGAGCCACTTCTCAAAAGTCTAGGCAACTCCCTAACTAGCACCTGTGCCTCACTCTGGCTGGAAATCCTTTCCTACTAATGGACTGCAAGAAAAAAAAAACAGATGCAACATGCCAGCAGCTACTTTGAATTTCCAGAGTCCAGCCATATTTACAAGGCAATCTATGATTTCAAGTGTCAAACTAGGATTCTGTATCTGAAATTCTTCGCTATTTGTATTTGATTTGGAGACGGACAGAGAAAGAAAAAAAAGGAATGCGATCATAAAATGCTTACCAAATCAAGATTATCTGGCCACATGAAAGATGGAACTAAAATGTGAGTGAAAGAAGTGATTTGAAGATGAGAAGATTATGATTTGTGTTCTTGTTATTCTGGAATTTAGTTTATGGATATCTGAATTGTAAATGATTAACATGAGTTGTTTCTATTGCTCAAAAGTAGAAATAAGGATCAAAGGTGATTTTTTTCCCTAAACTGAAAAAAAATGTAATAGAATATTCCAGTACCTCATTAAAGGAGAAGAGATTTCTCATCATTCCACAGAAGAAGGTAAGAAAAAGAGAATCTGAAAGGTAAGTTGATTTTCTAAACCTAAGGAGGAAGGAATTAGTTTGAAGAGAATCATGGATACAGCTAGCCTATTAGGCCAGTGTAGGACTAAACATCATATACATAAGTCTCAGGAGGGAAAGATTAATTTTTACTTAGTTGTATTTGTTCTATAAACTCCTTACACAAATATTATAATAATGACTTGACATATTTATCAATCTGTCAATAACTAGCTGAGTTAATATAAAACAAAAAATGTAACTGTTTAGTCCCCTCCTTAAAAACCTTTACCTGCTGGGCATGGTGGTGCGTGCCTATAATCCTAGCACTCTGGAGGCTGAGGCAGTGAGTTCAAGGTTAGCCTGGGCTACATACCAATACCCTCTCTCACCCGGCCCCCCTAAAACAAAAAATCCCTTACCCTAAACTGAGGGGCGTAGTGGTACACCTGAAAGGCCCTTACAGGAGGTTGAGGCCTTGTAAGTGTTGTAGTGGAATGCCTGGGAGCTTGATGCAGGACTGCAAAAGTCAAACTCAGTTTGGGCAATTTAGAGATTTTGCGACTTGGTGAGACTCTGTCTCACAAATTGTTTTAAAAGGACTGGGAATGTAGCTCAGTGTTGAAGACCTGTGTTCAACCCCTAGTACCACACAACAAACAATCCAACAACTTTACCCTAGAACAAAGCCATTCAATATACCACTGTTTAAGGTTAACAGAAAAGCTGGAAACAGCCTATGAGAGGGGCTCTCCTATAATCCCAGCTACTAGGCAGAAAAATCAGAAGTTCAAGCCCACCCTAGGACACTCTGAGATGCTCTCAAAATAAAAAATAAAAAATCGGGCTGGGGATGTAGCTTAGCATTCGCTGGGTTCAATCCTCAGTATCTGAAGAGAAAAAAAAAAAAAGAAACGGAAGTGTCCCCATATAGATCTAAAAATTATGAACATCCAAAACATCTGAACAGTGGCCAATCCAATACCACAGCACTGTAAAACAAACTTGCTGTCTTCCAATGTGTAAAATAACCTGTAATATTGTTAATATAATAATAGTTGGTAGAAGCAATGGGGCAGACTGGTCTGTATTCTAACACCTGTCAAAATAAGGTGTGTTGGGGGGGGGAGTAATTATGTTTACACTGGTCAGTATTTGAATAAAGAAATCCTGGAAGGATACACTCAAATCAACAAAAGTGGTTATTTAAGGAGGTTGAGCTAGGAATGAAGCTGAGAAAAGTGAATGAAGGTCTTTTCACCAACTTTTTATCGCTTTTAATATGGAAACTATGTTGAATGTATTACATGTTCAAAATTATTTTAAATAGTAGTAAGTCCCGTTGGCCGCCTACACATCAATATTCCTGGCTGGCTAAGTCCTGCTGGCCGCCTTGTTTTCCTATAGCAACACACCCAGTGATGGCGCCCTGCGACCTGTTTGCTTTACATCCCCACTCTGCATTTCCGGCGTCCAGAAGCCTCCAAGTCCTGTTCCTAGTCACCTCCTCAGCTAACTGTTAGGGCGCGCACGTTAGCTTAGACACAGATGCTTCCCCAAGGCGAGATCCAGTGCACGCTCTCTGGGGGCTCCGACCACACCTGCGACAGCAGTTTCAACACCACCCTTCCACCGGAATAGGGGGCGACAGACTCGGACCAGATCACCTCTAAGTATCCCTCTCGCACGGTTTTTCCCAAGTCCGAGGGCTAAACTTAACTGCGAAGGGGGGCGAGGGAGTGGTATTTTTAAAAATACAGAGTAGTGTTTTAAAAGAGCTAATTTTCGGGGTTCTGCTCCCTGCTCACTAGAGACAGTAATGTGAAGCTGAGGAGCACGGTGGCGGGGCTCAGGCCCTTGCCGGTGCACCGGGCAGACCTAACCTGACCCCGGCCTGCTCAGAAAGCAGAGCGAGGCCCAGTGAGCTCCCAGGCTGTCCAGGGGCGGATCCTACCCCTTGGGGCCAGGCCCGAGGTCTTTCTCCCCCTTTCCTCTCCTGAACCCGCCTCCAGAGATGTGTGGTGGAAGGTTTGGTTTCCCCCAGATCCCGCCCAAGACCCGAGGGGCAGCCTGGACCCTGCCAAGAAGGAAGGGCGTGGCAGGGAGGGCCCGGGGGCGGAAGCGCGGGCGGCCCCGGACTCACGTACTGGCTGTGGCGGCGCCGAGGGAGCCCGGCCGCCGGCGGGACAAAAGCGCAGACGGCCAGGCCGGAAGCACCCCCGTCGGCCCCAGGGCACTTCCTAGCCCTCTCTAGGACACTGGAGGACTGACTCGATGGCTCGTCCTCAATCGGGCACGTGACCGGCGGAATGCTCGGCAGCCTCGGCTTCGGAGGCTGAGGAGCGCCTCGGACTGGGTGTCGAGGGCTGGCGGGGTAGCTCCTTGGGGTGTGGCCTGGAAATCACTGGAGGGCTTTCCTGTTTTTGTGGATTTTACCTTACAAAGTGGAATAGGGAACGAGGTATAGATAATGAAGTAAACCAATGATTTGGTAGAGTGTGTGCAAGTTAACGTCCGGCCTACGTCCGTATAAACATGCTGTTACAGAGGCGGCAGGAAGGTCCCGGGTGCCAGCGGGCCGCGTGGCCTGAGAGCTGGGGAAGGGGAGGGCGCGGGGCTGGGCTTCCCCACTCCTTCCTGAAACGAGCCCCGGCAAAAGCCAGGAGTCCTGGGGAACGAGCTCACCGACCCGAACCTGTGGAGCCGCTTGCCGGGCAGTACCCACTCTCCAGACCACGCGCGTCGTTCTCCAACCCCGAGGCCCAAAATTACTGCAAAGGATGTTCGCAGGAGGTTTGACACAGTCATGCACTTGTAACCGAAAATTTTACGTTTTGGGGCTTTTACCTTGAATTTTTATGCTCCTCGTGGGAGTTTTATCTTAACCTAAAATATTTTCATTACACGTACCTCATTGAATTTTATCCTACTGTTAAGTATTTTATGCTTTTTAAATTTTTTTCATTTAATACAAGTAAAATTCTGAAATGCCCGGAAGTAGTTACAGATGAAAAGAGCCTATTCAGCTAACAGCTTCTGGCCAAAAACAAACTTAAAAACTCTCCCAAATCTCCCAAATCTGCTCCACATTCTTACTAAGTATATATTGAAACCCTAGTCTCAAGACCCCAGGGACCAAGTTCTTCTCTGGTCCTATGGGCATTTTTCCAATTTTACTTAACCCTGCTGCTGGTAGTTGTGGGAACTTGTCCCAGGACCTTGTTCTTTCTTTTCCTGGCTCGCATTTGCAATGGCTCAGTAAACCTAATTTTAGAGATCCCTTAGTCTGAAGTGTTTAGGCTTACTACATACATCTCTAACGAAGTTAGAAGTTTACAATTTTTCTCTCATTTTTAAATGTGAAATTTTATGATCAGTTCTGCAAAAAAGGAAATGATTGGGAAGAGCAAGTTAATTTTTTTATTGGTGCATGTTATACAGAATGGTGAGTTTCATTTTAGCATATTTGCACATTATATACCACACTTTGATTATTTTCACCCCTTTTCTCTTCATCTCCTTATTGTCTGATAGTCTCCTTTCTACTTTCCTGACCTCTTTTCCTTTCCCCCTTTCGATTTCATGCATAAGGTGAAATACATAATATTTGACTTTCTGAGTCTGGCTATTTTGATTCACATGATGATCTCCAGGTCCAATCATTTTTTTCTGCAAATAAGATGATTTTGTTTGTCTTTATGACAATAATATTCCATTGTGTATATGTACCAGATTTTGTCTAACCATTCATCTAGTGAGAGGCACCTAGGCTGGTCTCATAAGTTAAGCATTGTGAATTGTACTGCAATAAATACGGGTATCTCCATAGTATTCTGACTTTTATTTCTCTTGGGAATATACCTAAGTGTATAGCTAGATGAAATGGTAGCTCCATTTTTAGTTTTTGAAGAGCCTCCATACTGATTTCCATATTGGGTGTGCTCATTTACATTTCCACCGACAGCAGTAGAAGGGTTCCTTTCCCTTTAACCCCCTCCTGGACACTATTTATTGCTTTTGTATCCTTTTTCTTTTTGGTACCAGGGAACGAACTCGGGACCTTGTTCTTTCGAAGCAGGCATTGGACCCACTGAGCTAAATCCCCGGCCCATTTGCGCTTTTGTATTCTTGACGACACCCATTCTGACTTTTCTGACTGTAGTGAGAGGGAAAACTTTTTTTTCCCCCTTTGGCACCACTGAGCTAAATCTTAATGTGGTTTGATTTGCCTTTCTCTAGAGGCTAAAGATGTGGAATATGTTTTCATATACTTCCTATACTTACTGGTGAAATGAACAGTGTCTGTTCATTTGCCTATTAATTTTCTTTGTGGGGTGTGTGTGTGTTGTTTTTGAGTTCTTTATGGAGTATTCTGGATATTAATCCTCAGACAAATAGCTCACAAAGAATTCCTCCTATAGGGTATCTCTTTACTCTGATAATTGTTTCTTTTGGTTTGTAGAAGCTTTTTAATTTGATGTAGCCCCATTTGTTGATTGTTGCTATTATTTGCTGATACTAGAATCCTATTCAGGAAGTCTTTGCCTGTTTCTGTGTGACTTTACGTGTTTCTCCTGTTTTCTTCTAGCAGTTTCAACGTTTCAGGACTTACAGCTAAATCTTTGGTTGATTTACAGTTGATTTTGGTGCAGGATGAGAGGGATCTGGTTTCAGTCTTTTTCAAGAGGATATCCAGTTTTCCTAGCACCATGTGTTAATAGCATTATCTTTCACTGGGTATGGTGGCATATGCTTGTGATCCCAGCACTCTGGGAGGCTGAGGCTGGAGGATGCAAGTTTGAGCTCTTTTAAACCCTGTCTCAAAATAAAAAAATTTTTTACAAAGGGCTGGAGATATAGCTCAGAACAAAGGCCCAATCTTTAGTAAAACAAAAAAAGAGGACTGGGTTTATTTTCTCCAACATATTTTTGACCCCTTTGTCAAGAAGGAGATGGTTGTATGGGTTTGTTTCTGTGTCTTACATTCTATCCTATTGGCCTACATATCCTATTCTGTGCCAGTACCATGCTAGTTTTTTTTTTTTTTTGTACCGGGAATTGAACTCAGGACCTTGTGGTTGTGAGTCAGGTGGCAAAACCACTGAGCTAAATCCGCAGCAGTACCATGCTGTTTTTGTTACTATGACTTTGTAGTATATTTTGAAATTGAATATTGTGATGCCTCGAGCATTGCTTTTTGCTCAGGATTTCTTTGCTATTGAGAGTGATACAGGAGATTTGGGCATGGCAAAGTTGGCTGGGGAAGTAGGTGTGACTGTGTTAATTAGAAAATCCTAGGACACATGCACAAAACAATGTCCAAAGGCCTGCACATGGACTTCATGTGAACTGGAGCAGGTTTTCTATAGGATGGCCTAGACCTCACATCAGCCTGAGGAGTAGGTAATACAAAAAGGACCATTCACACTGAGTTTTTGCCACTGTGCTCTCTCCTACAGCATGCTGTAGGGTGTATTCTTTTCCTACTTTTCCTTGGCCCAAACTTGCTCTGCAGAGCCTGGGTTTTTTTCCTACCTTTAATGAATGGAAAGCCTTACAACCATTTGGGTTGTCTTGACCAATTCTTTGTTCAGGACAGAAAGAACCCAGAATCCACCACCGGAAGGAAACCTCAAAATCTAGTAACAATGGATTTTGGAGAAACACAGATTTAATAAGGGTTTTAAAAACAATTCAAATTATATTAGTTGGATGAATTTTATTGATCACTGGAATGAGCCAATTTCATCTTCTACATATACTTCTCATTTTTATCTGTGCAAGTGCTATTTCCATGGCTAAGGAGAGAGCGTAGGAGTTTTGTTGTAGTAATACACCTTTGACTGTATTTGGGCAGAATTCCGTAGAACTCAAAAGGCATCTGGGTCAGTGGGTGTGCTGTTAATAGCAGAGGGCAATGTTGACTGGTAATGGGAAGCATAGCCCCACGCCCTCCTCTGGCCAAGAAGTTTTAGGCAAGAACACAAGCAAGTTGTAGATCAGAATGGGATTCTCTAGAGCTGTCCTAAACAGCATCCTAGACATCAGCTGCTGAGCACTTGAAATGTGGCTAGGGTGCCTGAGAATATGAATCTGTGTGTATATGTGTGTTACTGAGGATTGAACCCAAGGTGTTTGCTCTGAACTACATCCCTGACCTTTTTATTTTTATTGACTTTGAGATAGGATCTTGCTAAGTTGTCTAGATTGTCCTTGAACTGAAAATCCTGCCTGAGCTTCCCAAGCCACTAAGATTATAGCCATGTGCCATGGTACTTAGTGCAGAGCCAATTTTATTTATTTATTCATTTACTAGAGATTGAATCCAGGGCCTTCACACTGAGCTGCATCCTCAATTTTTTTTTTCTTCTTTTGAGACAGGGTCTGGCTACATTGCTAATTTGCTCAGCCTGCGCTTGAACTTGTGATTCTCCTGCCTCAGCCTCCCAGAGTTCTGGAATTTCAGACCTGTGCCACCAGGCTCTGGCAGAGGATCTGAATTTTTAATTATTCTTTTTATAAGTAGTCACATGTGGCTAGCTACCTTACTGGACCTTGTAGCCCTAGCAGGAATTTTGGGCAGACCTTATACTTATAAGCCTCCAGAAGAATTCACACTCCAAATTGAAGGCTGCAGCCCAAGACTGAATTTTTCCACTTAGATGATGTATAAAAATGTTTGTATCCAAGTTGGAACACTGCTCAGTAAAGGTAGTATGGGGGAAAGATGTCATTGGAGGACTATATAAATTTACTTCAAGTGTTTTTAATTTTAGATGATGCTTTTCCCTCCAAGTCATGTTACTATAGGCAACTTTTTTTGGCATGTAATTAAGACACACACACACACACACACACACACACACACACACACACACACAAACACTCCTTTTTCCAAGACCTGTCTTTTTGGTATATCTGCATATTATAGCACCATCTAGACCTAGATTGTCCAGTATCAAACAACTATTCACATCTTGCTATTGAGAACATATAATCTGGCTAGTCTGAACTATAATGTGTTGAGAAAGTAAAATCTACCCTGGATTTTTAAGCTAAGTAAGAAGAGAGAAGGTAAGACATCTTAATTATATTTTTTATGTTGATTATATGCTAAAGTAGCACTATTTTAGCTCCCCTGGGTTAAATAAAATACACAGGTAAAATGAATTTCACCTCTTTCTTTTTAAATGTCTTTACTAAAAAATGAGAAATCACATACACTGCTCATGTTAGATAGAAGGCCAATTAATGCAGGCCCAGTGTTGTCCCATGTTTACTATTGCTTGGGGCCTCATGTACTTTTACATTTAGCTGTTGAATTTGGTCACAAATATATTTTAAAAAGTTCCTCTCCAATTACACCGTAATTATCATCAGGTCACTATGTGAAATTTGGAACAGAGAAAAGTTAGAAAAAGCATCCATTTGAAATTCTGTTACCTAATGACAGTTACTGTTAACATCTTAGTATACCTTTTTTTTGTTTGTTTTGTTTTTTGAGACAGAGTCTCAGTATGTAGTTTAGGCTGGCCTTGAACTCACTATGCAGCCCAGGCAGGCCTCGAACTTATGGTGATCTTCCTGCCTCAGCCTCCCAAGTGCTGGGATCCCAGGTGTGCACCACCATGCCTGGCTTCCTTCCTTTTCTATTGCCAGTTTATGGATGTTTTTCAGATGGTTGTAATCATGTTATCAATGCATAGTACAGTGTTTTTATAAATGATATTATACATTAGAAGTTTCTATGTTGTTATTTTTTGTTTTTTGTGTTTTTTTTGGTACCAGGGATCGAACTGAGGACCTGCACTTGCGAGGCAGGCACCGGAACCACTGAGCTAAATCCCCGGCTATGTTGTTATTTTTTGTAATATTATATTGAACTCTAATCTCAACTATTATGTTGTTAATCAGTGGGGTTCTTTCCAAGTCTTTTCTTTAAAAAAAAAAAAAAGTAAGTGCCTTAATAAATAATACAGTGCAAGAGCTTTTTTTCACATTCCTCTTGGAATAATTGATAAGAGATATTACTGAATCAACAAACAAAATAGCTTTAAGAATTTTAAAAATAAGCACCCACAAATAATCACAATAGGGAATCAGAAGCATTAATAAGCTTAAAGGGAAAATAATCAGGGCAAAGAACCAAAAAAAAATGTTACTCATAATTTACTGTTACAGCTGGATAAGAAAAAAAGTAGAAGGTAACATTGGGAAGCAGGAGTATAATTATCCTATTTGCAGATAATAAGATTTTATTTTGGAAAGCCCAAGAGATTTAACTTTAAAAACTAGAATAAACACTAAGAAAATTCTGTAGGGTATCAGGTTTCAAAATTAACACAAAACATTTCCTTATGTACAAAAGACATTTAGAATAATGGAAGGAAAGCTACACTTAGAACAGAAGCAAATATGCAAAAGACCAAACACTCAGGAATTAGCAAGACAAGTGCAAGATCTGTATGCAAATTTTTCAGTGTTTCTGGGCATGCAGATGACCAGTGAAACTTAGAGAAGGTATTCTTAGATGCACCATTTGAATGAATGAAAACTCAGCATCAGAATGATGTCATTTCTGTCTCAATCTATAATGATCCCAATAACAAATAACAACAATCTTCTTTGGTAAACCACAGTGGATTCTAAAGTTCACATGGGAAAATGCAGTCTTGCTTATTTTTAGTCAGAAAATGCTTGGGGGGAAAAACCTCACTAGAGATGGGAGCATTATTAAAGCATAATGAATTAAGCTGGTGTAATTCTGAAACATACAGACCCTAAAAATAGACCTACATAGTTATGGGTAATTACTATCTGATAAAAGTAGAGGTGTTCAAATCAGTGAGGTGGAAAATGGGATGGAAACAACTCAGAAGCATTTCAAAAAATAAGAGTGGATTCATGTCTCAGTCCTTATACCAGGATAAACTCCACGTGTATGTAAGCCTTAGATGTAAAACATATACACAAGGCAGGAACTGTGATGTGTGGTTGTAATCCCAGTAACATGGGAAGCTGAGGCAGGAGGACTGTTTGAGCCTGGGAGTTTAAGGCCAGCCTGGGCAGCATGCTGAAATCCAGTCTCAAATGAATAAAAATAAAAATGCACACACATTAACCATGACCACTCCTGCTGCCAATTCCATAAAAGTGAAAAGTGTTGAAAATTTCTTTGATCATATAGGAGTAAGGACCTTTCCTCCTCTTCCTCCTCCCCCTCCCCTTCCCCACCCCCTCCTCTCCTTCTCCTCCTTCTTCTTTTTTCTTCCTTTTTTTTTTTTTTTTAACTAGGACACAAAATCCAGAAACCATAAAAATAAAAATAAGTCAAATACATTAAAGTAAAATATTTTTGTATGGCAAAGCTACCATAAAATTTTTAAATCAAATGAATATCTGGGGAAAATATTTGCATCTTGTATCACAGAGGGCAAATTTCTCTGATAGAGAGTTTCTCTAAAACTGACAAAGAAGATGAACAACCCACTAGAAAAATGAGAATACAGAAAAGTATATACAAATGACTTGCAATCGAAATGTAAACTCAAGCTACACAGAAATAACAATTTTGTCCTATCAGAAGGTCAAAGACCCAAAAGTTTTGATAATACACCATGGTGGTGGTGACATCCTGGGGGAAAAGTACTTTTTTGCCCTATTGGCAGGCACATGGACTGATCTAGCTTCCAGAGAAAGTACTGGGAAGTATAGATCAACATCCACCTATCCTTTGCCACAGGCATTATATTCCAGAAGTCCACCATGTTGGTGTAGTCACCCTTGGTATAGTTTAAATCTGAAATGTACCCACAGTGGTCCATGCATTAAAGACTTGTTCACCAGCTGATGGCAATACTGGGAGATGGTAAAACTTTTCAGGTCTTGGTGAAGAGAATTTAGGTTATAGGAGATATGCCCTTAAAACAGATATTGGGATCCTGGCCCCTTCCTTTCTGTCCCTTTGTTTTCTGGCCACATGAGGTAAGCAGTTTCCTCCAACACATGTCCATAACATGATGCACTATGCTGCCACAGGCCCAAAGTACAGGGCCACACAACTGTGAACTGAAACCTGTGGCAAAATAAAGCTTTCCTCTTAATTTGATTTACCTCAGGTATTTGTCACAGTGACAGAAAGCTGACTATCTACCACACATACTGGTTCTTGTGAAATTGTGGGTGAAAACTTATTCACTACAGCAGTTTTACAGTCAAAGGTTAGAAAAAACTTAAAAGTCCAAAGTAGGGCAATGATTAAATCCATATGCATCCACATGTGTTAGTTTATCACAGCTGCCATAACAGTACTACAAACAAGATGACTTAACAGAAATTGATTGTCTCAGTTTAAGAGGCTTGAAGATCAAGGGGTGGGTAGAGTTCATTTCTTCTGGAGGCTGTGAAAGGAAACCTGGTAGTTTGCTGAAAATCTTTAGAGTTCTTTGGTTTGTGGGCAAATTACCCCAGTGGCTTTCTTCATCATTACACAGTGTTTGGGTGCATATTCCTACCTTTTACAAGGAAACAAGTCATATTTAATTAAGTCTCCATGCAAGTTAATCTGAATTGTCAACTTAAATAGATTAAGAAACTCTTGGAGAGGTGATTGGATTGTGGGGGTGCAATACTCATGGATTAATCCACTGATCATACTTGAATGTGCTGAAATAAAAAATAGGCAGAAAGGAAACAAATGAAAATCATAATTTAAAAAATGAAAACTGCAGCTTAAGGACACAAACCAAATTTAATTTTTTCTCTCTTCTAGAACATATTAAGCCTGGGTAATTTCCTTTCACCTACTTAAGGGCTCCACCATTCCATTTTTACTTGCATACATCCTCTTTTACCTGTGAATAGACCACCTTTTAACTTGTACATTAGATTTTCCCCTATGAATGGACCATTATCATACTATGGGTAGGGTACCCCCCCCCACAAAACCAAAACCAAGATTATATATTATCATAGACTATAGATTTCCACCACCCAAAACATAAACAGTTTCCCAGTTCCAAAGAGCAGTGTGTCTCATTTCTCTAAGGACCTGCACTACATTCTCTAGTGCATCCTAAAATCTCTGCCTAATAAACCCTTCTTATGCTCATACATCCTGAAAATTCTATTTCCATGATGGGAGTCAAGAAACTTTTAAGCATTCTGTTTAGGGTGGCTTAAGTTCCTCATTTTAGCTTCAGGAATCTCTCAGAAGCATCCCAGTGACAGTATAAGCTGGGTGCTGTGGTGCATGTTGTTAGTACTGTTACCAAATTTTGGGTTGCTAGAGTCCCTTCTGGAAGTGGTTTTTAGGTCCTGTCCTTTCTGTCTTTACCAAAGAATTGGCCAAGACAAACACAAACAGTAGCAAAGTTTTATCAAAAGTAAGAAAAGAAACAGGCTCTGCAGAGCAAGTTTAGGCCAAATAAAAGCAGGAAAAGAATTATACCCTACAGTGTGAGGGTTGGCTATCATGAAGAGGCAAAATTGCAAGTGCTAAAATGATGACTATCTATCATCCATTCCTCAGGATGATGGCAGGTCCAGGCCGTCCTATGGAAAACTTGCTTGAGTTCTCACAAAAGACCACATACAGCTTTGGGAACTGTTCTGCTCATGTGTCTTGGGATATTGTCATCCTTCTTGTCTCAGCCAACCTAAGCCATGCCCTAATTTCCTACCTCATTTCCCCCTGGGAGATACAAATCCTCATAATTCTTTATGTGGTGGTGAGAAAGTGAAGGCCTCTCTTCTAGAGCTGTTTCTGGCTGGAAGGGGCTGTACACCCTACTGGGGATTGTATGCTCTCAAACTACCTTGGAGTGTTGTGGCTCACTGGCTGGGTTGAAGAGAAAAGCTGTTGGAAGACAATGGGGAAAAATAGTGACTGTTGAGCTGTCTGTTCAGTAGGAGAAAGAAACTTTGCTATTACCCCAAATATGGTGAGCATGTCAGATTTTCATGCTTCCTATGGAGGACAGTATGTCATAAAGGCAAGTCAGATAAGTGATCAAGAGCCTGAGAACCATACCCTTAGCAAGATTACTCACATAATAGATCTACTTAACAAAGTTTTTGTAAATAGGGTGGGGTGGAGGGGTGGAAGAGAGGGAAGGGAAGTGGGGGAAAAACAAGAACCAAGATATATCATGTACAGGTACAAATTCCCTATTATGAGTGTGATCATAATGCATACCTAAAATGTACCAACAAACTTACTGAATAATAAAAAAAGGGCTCAATACAGTGCCTATTTAAGCTGTGGTGAATTAAGGTCATTAGTGGCTCCACTTATCTGCACTCTAAGCAGCACTAGAGTCTCGCTTTCTAAAGAGGAGCCCCAGGTCTCCCACAGGTTGTCTGGAATGGCTTTCTTCTTACTCCTGTGAATATTCTAGTGACCACTTCCCATGTAGAGTTTTCATAGCTTATCACTGCGTTCCTTGAGGAAGGAACAGAGTAGTTCCTCAGGAACTAGGAATAAGACTAGGGTTTTGAGGAGCTGTAGGCTTCCCTTCTTGCCTCCCTGTCAGCCTTTTGATTTCACAAAGAGATTTTAGACATGTCTCTGGGATCTCTTGCAATGAATGACAGTGTCCTTCTTGGAAGATAGACTACCTCTAGTAACTATAGAATTTCCTGTTTATTATTATTTGTTTTTTGTACTTTGAATCAAACACAGGATCTTGCACTTGCAAGGCAGGCAGTGGAACCACTGAGCTTAATCCCTGGCCCTCCTGTTTGTGTTTTTATAGATGATTTCTTATTCAGTATCAAGCTCCTCCTTTCCATATTATTGCATGGGCATGTATCACCAGATAAACATATGTGGAGCCTGTATATATATATATATATCTTCTTGCCTTTTCCTAATATCAATGCCTGATTAAGAGCTATGAGCTCTGCTGTTTGAGCAGAGGTCCCTGGGGGAAATTTTTTTGGCTTCAATGACCTGTTGTGAACTGACAACTACATAACCTGCCTTTTGATGTCTTTCTTGGACAAAGCTACTTCTATCATTGAACCACACTTCCTCAGCATCTTGGAGGGGAAGGTCACCGATGTCCTGCCTGCTTGCATAGGCCTGCAAAATCACTTGTTCACAAAAGTGGCTCACTTCTGGGCCTGTAGGTATCAAGAGGCTGAATTAAGAGTAGTGCAAATTTTTATAACAACCTTGGAGGTGTCTAAAAGCATGGCCTGATACTTGGCAAGCCATTTTCCTATTAACCACAGGTAACCTTTGGATTTAAGAAACTCTCTGACCAGGGCTGGAGATTTAGGTCCATGGTTCCACTGCCTACCTTGCAAGTGCAAGGTCCTGAGTTCGATCCCCCATACAAAAAAAAAAAATTAAAAAGAAAAACTCCCTGACCTGATAAAGAGTCAGCAGTTTTAGTTTATATCCTGAAGTCTTCCTCTCTTAGCATAACTGCAGCTGCCACTGCCCTCAGGCAAGGTAGCTGTTCAGTTAACCCTCCAGCTAACTTTTTGAATATTATGCCACTGGGCAGAGTTCTTGTCCTAACTTTTGGGTTAAGACACCCAAAGCAGTTCCTCTCTTTTCTGATATGTACAGGAAGAAGGATTTTCTTGACTCAATAATTTTAATACAGTATAATATAGCAGGATCCACCTGTTGGCTAGTTTGGTCAAGGAGACCTGGTGTCCTAATAGGCAAATTTTGTTTTAGCCTTTGTCAGAATTTGAGAACTGCCCCCAATTTTGCTAGTAAGTCTCTTTCTAGCAAGAGAGTAGAACCCTCTGGGGCAATTAGAAACTCATGGTTACTTTGGCCTTCAAAGTTAATGTGGGAGCAGGAGTAAGGAATCTCTGACAAGGGTTCCCCTCAATCCCAACTAGGGCAATAGATCTAGAGTACAGTTTTCCAGAGAAGTAAGCCAAAACAGAATGTATTAAATTGGCTCACACACAACATTCAGTATTGCCCAGGGTTCCTCACAGAAAATGGTGATATCCAGGCACATGGGCATTGTAGGCTCCCTTGGACTTCTCCAGAGCAGGAAATGAGAGTTTTGGCTAGCCTAGCCCATCAGGGTGAAGCCACTTGAAAAACAATGCCTGCTACATTTACCATGATAATAAAAACTTTGGTAATTTGATTAAGGTAGTAGAGATGGAAGCCTCTTTTTAAAGAAAAAAAAATCTTATGAATGATTATGGCTCTACCATTGACTCACAGTCACTTGAGTTAAGGTTTATTGGCTGTTCTTTTGTTCTGCTCAGGTTGTCAGGCATATGTTTCTAAATTACCTGCATTTTATTAGAAATAAAAGAAAAAACATGGTGGAACTCATGTGGTTGATCCAAAATGAGTGGCTGGTCACATGATGAGCCAAGATGGCAGCAAGTCATATGAGAGACAAGATGGTGACCTTGACTAAGATAACACACTGAGGAATAGCCATCTAGGGGAAAGGTGCAAATGAGGCTTTGAGCACAAAAAGAGGAGTAAACTGAAGTAGGTGGGTATTCAGGCAGACTACCAAGTCGCCAACAGATATTTTAACCTAAAAAAGTGAGAAAGCTGAGCAAAGCATCACAGAGAACAGAAACATGAGGTCAAAAAGACATATTAAACTCTAATTTGCACACATGGTGCTTAAATGATCTGCTCTGTAGCTGGGTTAATAACAGGCTCTCTGGCTATTCTTTACTGATTTGTATCCACAATGAATGACAAAATATGGGAAAGAGAAGAAAAGGGGAAATAAACTTCTTCATGTGGCCCTGTAGGCTTATTATAACTGGATGAAAAACAGAGAGGCCATGCATTCCCCTACCCCCTTCCACATGGTGGAAAAGCAGAAGATAGTTCCTGGTGCCACGAGAAAAGTCTCATGAGTTCCCCAATCTAAGGGAAAGTGACAGGAAGAACTAAAACACCTTCATCGCATTGTAGACAGAGCAAAAAATGTGCCCAGAGGGTGTTACCTGCTCTCCTGGTTGGCTCACCAAATATGTTACCAGGTTTTGGGATGCTGGAGTCTCCTTCTGGATGTGGTTTCTAGGTTCTTTCTATCCTGAAAAAAGAACTGGTCAAGACAAGCACAAATGGTAGCAAAATTTTATTAAAGGTAGGAAAAGAAGCTCTGAAGAACAAATTTGGGCCAAGTAAAGGTGGGAAAAGAATATACACTACATTGTGAAAGCCACTTTACAAGAGAGAACACAGTGTCAGAAACACAAAGTGGACTATTTTTTTTGCATCACCCTTTTCCCAAACTGACATCAGTTCTAGGCCATCCTACTGAAAATCTGCTTGAATTCTCACAAGAAGTCCATGTCCAGGGTTTTGGAAAGTGTTTTGAACATGTGTCCTGGAGTTTTGAAATTAACAGATCACACCTACTTCCCCAGCCAGCTTTGTCATGCCCTAATCTCCTGTCTCAATTCTGTTTCAATGAAATGTGGTGACTTTTTCTAAAAGAAATCTCTGGAGCAGCTTTCATACATCTAGAACTCTGACCAGTGATCTACCTTAAAAAAGCCATCTCACTTCTGTGTGTAAGAGGAGACATGTCCTCTGAGTATATATTTTCTCACAGAGCTTGCAAACAGATGTGAGTTTATGGGCATATACTTTTGATAATTTTAATGACATCCTATCACACTTTCTTAAATTCAGGTGACATGGGGAGGGGCTAGCCAGCATTTCTCTATGTATGATGCAGTGTGTAGAGTTACATTTAAAAACAACCTCTTTGACAACAGTAGTGAAACCAGAAAGCTGTCCAGTTACGGCAACCTCTGCACATAACCAGTACAAAATGATCAACTCAGTTTTCCTGGTATGTAGTCATTCAAAGTCTTCAATAGTTCTTCAGCTGTGCTGTTGTTTGGCAACAAAAGTGCACATAACATATCCTCATGTACATCCTCCTGAAAAGTATATCACACAATAACAAGCATTGTTGCCTGTTGTCAACATTGGTAGACTCATCAATCTGGATTTTGTACTATGGTGGCTCATGAATCCTCTCTAATAATTATGCTTTAATATCCTCTGTGTCATCAATTTGTCTAGTTTAGTGCTAACCAAAAGAGGAACAGTTTCCAACTTTTGAACTACAACCTTTCCTAAAAGTTCATAATATAAATCCCTAGTAGCAAGCAGGATCATCTTGTCACCAACAGGAAGGGGGTTTCTTAGCTTTAGCAGTGCAGTTAGTCACTTAAAATAATGCTCTCAGGCAGGTCCCAGCTCCTAAAGGCTCCCGTGAGCCGAGGCCCACAGCTTCCACGCACACCACCCCCCTGCCCAGACGCCTCCAAGGTATTCAAGACAAAGGTCAGCTCCCTTCAAAGGGGCGGTGAAGGAGGAGCCCAAGAGTAGATCGGCGAGGTTGTCAGCTAAACCTGCTCCTGCAAAAGTGGAAACGGAGCCAAAAAAGACAGCGGGAAAGGATAAATCCTCTGACAAAAAAGTGCAAGCAAAAGGACAAAGGGGACCAAAAGGAAAACAGGCTGAAGTGGCTAATCAAGAAACTAAGGAAGATTTACCCACGGAAAACAGAGAAACTAAAAACGAGGAGAGTGCAGCCTCCGATGAAACAAAAGAGAAGCCAAGTCTGACTTAGCACACACCACATCTTATCAGTACTCTCTATCTCCCTTCTTGTACAATCCAGAGGAATGTTTTCTTCAACTATTTTGTAAATGCAAGTTTTTTAATAGCTCTAGAAACATTTTTAGAAAGGAGGGAATCCCACCTCATCGCATTTTTTAAGTGTAAATGATTGTTTTAGAGGTGAAATCATTTGCTGGTTATTTTTCGGTGCAACCAGAAAATAGTGGGATATTGAATTATGAGAGGCAGGATTTGACTGTCCTGGGTGTCAGCTTAACATTCCTTAGGTGGACTGTGGAAATCAGTATGGAGATAGCTCAAAGAACTAGGACTGGAAGTCCCATTTGACCCAGCTATTCCACTGCTGGGGATCTTCCTCAAAGAATTAAAGAATCATACCACAGTGATATATGTGCACCCATGTTCATAGCAGCACAGTTTGTAATAGCTAAAACTTGGAAACAGCCCAAATGCCCATCAACTGGAGACAGATAAAGAAAATGTGGTTTTTTAATAAAATGGAGTACTACTCAGCCATCAAAAACAAGAAATTAGAGACATTTATTGCTAAATGGATGCACATTGAGGTGATACTTGTAAGTGAAATAAACAGGACACACGTGTAAATACCGAATAGTTTCTCTAATGTGAGAAACTGAAAGTGTAAATAAGGACTAAAAGGTATAATAGATAGTGTGAAATAGGAAGAAAAGGGGCAAAGGGGAGGGGGAAGAGGGAGGGGTAGGGGAAAGGAAAGAAGAGAATGGAATTAATATGTAAAATGAAAAAATGGAAACAAAGTCTTTGTAAATAGGGAGGGATGGAGGGGTTGAAGGGAGGGCAGGGGAAGGGGGAAAAAATAAGAACCAAGAGAGTATGTAAAGGTGCATATCTCCAATGATGAATGTCATTATATTGTACACCTAAAATGTACCAATAAAAGGATATACAAAAAAAAAATCCATAGGTGGGGATTAGTTTTATATCCTGCAATATAGAGTATACTAAATGACAATTTGGAGTCCCAATCATGCATTTAATATGTCTTGAATATTTTAAATGACTTCTATTCCCATGTTGCTTTTAGTAGAATTGTTTCCTAAAGAAAATGACTTCCTGATCATTGCCCTGTCAGAATTGTGTGCACTTTGTAATATCTGTTTTGGTCATGCTGATCCATTTTGCCTCATTTTGTTAATATGCTGTGAAAGGTGGAAAATTTGAGTATGTAGTGTATACGATATGAAATTGTGAATTGGTGAGACTTAAGTAACACTTCATCAGCATTCAAAGATACTGGTACTTAATCCTCTGATGGAAAATTTGCCTCCAAATTTGAAGGTGGAAAGTCAATGGAATAATTGAAAAAGAGACAATACATACTTTTTTAGATTTTTCGGTATGCATGTTACAAATTGTGTACAAAGTGAAGTGTCTGTACTGATCCTCAACACAACCAATAAAATCTCAAATGTGGAAAAAAAAGAATAATATGCTCAGTGCAGACTCATTTGATAAGAGGAGGTCTTCAATAATTTTGTTTGCTCTTTGTGTTCATTCTTTTCTTTTGCAAAACTACAAAATTTGTTTTTTAATGTAGGGTGCTTTGTCTCCATGTAGTGAAGCAGTTTTGAAGGTTTTGTAGTTTTATTGGATAGCCAGTTGCCACCTATTATGCAAAGTAAGCTTGGAAAATGTAACTCACTTGTTGCAATAAACCTATTTAAGTATGACTCTTGTCATTTTCTCTTAAACTTCCGTATTGTTTTTTCACAGTGACTGTGTGCTAGTATTCCCTTTTCTCCACATCCTTGTCACCAATTCTTATATTTTTGAAAAAAGAAAACTTTTTCTAAAGAGAGAATTGAACATAGATAAATCAGTTATGTAAGACCCTAGGGAAATTGAAAATCAAAGGAACTGTTTTCTGTTTCTCTAATTTCCCTTAGAAAATGGCATCTTTGTCCGTGAGTCAGTGTTGGGCTCTGGGTTTCTTACAGAACTGAGGAGCCATGTAACCTTGGTCTGGTATTTAACTTCCATGGGTCTCAAGTTTCCTCATCTGAAAAATAGGTAATAAAAGTATCTACTTCATAGGATTGCTGTGAAAATGAAATTAGCATGTGTAAAGCACTTAGAACATGGCCTGCCACATAATAAATATTGCATAAATATTAACTATTGTTCTAATGTGGTCACAATCCTGTAGATATTGGGTTTTCATGAGAGGATTGGATCATGTTTATCTCCTCTGGAAGAGAAAGGATTTGAAAAGCTGAAGACTTAAATATGCAGGTTTATCCTGGGACAAGTGTTCTCTTGGAGCCCAGAGAAGCATTTAGGAAAGCAGAACAGAAGCTAAATGGCATGAAGAAAGGAGGGAATCT
Organism: Heterocephalus glaber; assembly: GCF_000247695.1. Next base: position 11,137,600 of record NW_004624811.1, read on the forward strand.
TCCTACAGGTGTCTCATGAAAAGACTCAAAATGTGTGGGTATCACAAGTGGCCAGTGGTGCTTATTCTAATAATAAAGTGAAACATGATTCCCTACTCTTGGCTGGGCTATAGACAATTAGAGGGAAGGCTCAGGTCTGAACCTGGTCCTGGACGGTGGGTACCAGGATCCCTAAAACTCTGAAAGTAATCTGCATAAAGCACTCTAATTGTCTGGGGCTATAGCTCAGTTATGGGGCACTTGCTTAGCATGTGCAGGACTCTAGGTTTGATCTTCCCAACACACACACACACACACACACACACACACACACACACACACACACATGGAAACATCCCCAAAACATTAAGCTAGAAGGGATAGTAGTGTCCTCTGAGAACACTCCAGAGATACAGAGATATGAGAAGGGAACAATAGTTTAGTCAGAATGGGTTAAAATAGGCTACAATAGCTACTAGGCTTTCCAGTGGCCAGACACAAGGTTTTTTGGTTGGTCATATAATTTTCAATAAAGTCAGTTTTCCCTCTTAGTCTTGCAGCTGTAACATCCAGAATATAGGAACTTCAGAGTTGCCACTGTTTGGGAAAAATCTCATAGGATATTTTAAACAGGTGGGCTTAGAAGTGCCTTAGGAAACACTCATGTCTCTCTGGGGAGACTAAGTCATAAAGCCAAGACAGAAGTCACAGTACTTTTAATGCACAGTCTCTGTTACAAACCATCACTTTCGTCTTATGTTAGATATTAAAAATGAATCATTAATTCCAGCTCATACTCAAGAAAAGGGGAATTAAACTCCATCTCTTAAAAAGGAATATGAGATCCCTCCCACCACTCCCAGCACAGAGGAAAGGGCTTTTGGGCCACCATCCATCCCACCATTCCTAGCCCAGAGTAAAGGGCTTTTGGGCTGCCATCCATCCTGCCAATTCCAGACCAGAGGAAAGGGCTTTTGGGCTGCCATCTGTCCTGCTGCTCCCGGCCCAGAGGTAAGGGCTTCTGAGCTGCCTCCCAATGCTCCTGGTCCAGAGGAAGGGGCTTCTCGGCCACCAACCCTCCCGCCATTCCCAGCCCAGAGGAAAGGGCTTCTGGGCTACCATCCCTACCGCCACTCCCAGCCCCTGTCCCATCTCTCCCAGCTCAGAGGAGGTGAGCCGCACAGGTGCCAACAGCACCCTCTCTGCCCCCCCCCAGTCAAAATGAGAAAACA
>NW_004624811.1:11153212-11166868 GCF_000247695.1 Heterocephalus glaber
CCTATCTTTATTCCTTTTATTTCTTTCTTTTGTCTAATCGCCATGGCTAATGTTTCTAAAACTAAATTGAACAGGAGTGGTGATAGTGGACATCCTTGTCATTCCTGGTTTTAGTGTGAAGGATTTCAGTTTTTGACCATTTAGTATGATACTGGCTGTTGGTTTTTCATAGATGGATTTCATCAGGTTGAGGTAGAAACCATCTATTCTAATTTTTTGTAGGGTTTTTTTTTTATCATAAATGCATGTTGGATTTTGTCAAATGTTTTTTCTGTAGCTATTGAGATGATCATATGATTTTTGTTTTTAGCTCTATGGATATAATGTATTACAATGATTGATTTACATATGTTGAACCATCCCTGTATCCCTGGGAATAATCCCACTGGGTCAGGGTGTATGATTTTCTTGATGATCTCCTGCATTCTATTTGCCAGTCTCTTATGAAGGATTTTTGCATCTATGTTCATTAGTGAGATTGACCTATAGTTCTCTTTTTCAGTTGGGTCTTTCTCTGCTTTGGAGTTCAAGGTGATACTTGCTTCTAGGAATGAATGTGGGAGGATTTCTTCCCTTTCAATTTCACAGAAGAGCTTAAAGAGTAGGGGCAATAGTTCTTCTCTAAATGTCTTGTAGAATTCAGCAGTGAAGCCATCAGGGCCTGGGCTTTTCTTCATTGGTAAGTTTTTAATTATGTTTTCAATTTCATTGATTGTTATTGGATTGTTTAGAATTTTTAGGTGTTCTTTGTTCAACTTTGGTAATTCATATATATCTAGCAATCTGTCCATTTCTTTTGTGTTTTTCGTCTTATTGATGTAAAGGTTCTCAAAGTAGGTACTGATCCTCTGGATTTCTGCTAGGTCCATTTTAATTTCACCCTTTTCATTCCTAATTGCATGGATTTGGGACTTTTCTTTCCTTTTTTTGATAAGGTTGCCTAAGCGTTTTCTTCATTCATTTTTTGTATTGTTCTTTGTCTTCATTGCATTGATTGCTGCTCTGATCTTTATAATTTCCTCCCTTGTATGAGCTTTGGGCTTGTCCTGCTCTTCTTTTTCTAGAAGCTTGAGTAAGGTTCAGCATCAGGTTGTTTCTTTGAGCTCGCTCTGTTTTCCTAATATGAGTATTCACTGCTGTGAATTTCCCTCATAAGACTGCTTTCATTGTGTCCAATAGATTCCGATATGTTGTATTGACATTGTTATTTTATTGAAGGAACTGTCTGATTTCTTCTGTGATCCATTGGATATTCAGAAGTGTGTTGTTCAATATCCATGTGTTTATGAAATTCTTGAAGTTTCTTTTGCTATTGATCTCCAGTTTCATCGCACTATGGTCTGATAATATACAGGGGATAACTTCAGTTCCTTTGCACTTACTTAAACATGTTCTATGAGCAAGTATGTGTTCTATTTTGGAAAACAGGGTATTAAAGATAATGTACTTTCAGATTCTCACAGGATGCTGCTGTATGTCATGCATTAACTAAGGGGACTCCCATGGGGGAAGGGGAAGGTGACCACCTGGAATCATTCAACTTTGTACAAATGGAGTCAGGCTGGCTATCACAATAATCTCTGCTTGCCTGGGGAGCTTGGCCATACTAGGTATTCTAATAGTATAGCTTAGAGTAGGGGCTGGCCATACTATAAAGACCAGCAATAAGCATTTAAGAACTTGGGGCCATCCTGGAGTGGCTGGAGACTGAATCCAGCTGTGGGCAGCTGGGTGGGCCTGCACAGTGGACCTCAAGTGAGCACCCTGCTCTCCATAGTTGGGTGAGCCACCACACTCTGCACTGTCACCCTCAAATGCCAGAGTCCATGGATCCTGAATTGCTGTAGACAGTATCATGAAAGCTCAGGTTTGAGTTCAAACCTGAATGTGCCATTAGGAGGTGGGCTCTGGTTGGAGGTAGGCCACCCTGGAAGAGTGTGTTCTTGGCCCTGGCTCCTCCCTTCTCTCTCTTTGCATCTTGGCTGCCATGGTATGAACAACTTTCCTTCACCATATGTCATTTCTGCCTTGGAACCTACCAACCATAGACTGAAACCATGAGCAAAAAAACCCCCTTTCCTTAGAAGTGCAGGTGTAGGGTATTTTGTCCCAGTGACAAAAAGGCTGACTAACATGATGATCCAAAAATCTGAAGAACTGCTAGTCTGGGGCTAACACCATTAGGTCCACCTGGCAGGAAGCCCATCATTTCTACCTGTTCAGGTTTAACCCACAAGGTGATTGAAGATTGGATTATGGCCAGAGTATACTTAGCTCAGGATGCTTTCTACCCACTTAGAAGCTTTCTCTGCCTGGCAGGGGGGTAGAGAGAAGGAAGATGGGAACATAGTCCTGGGATAGCAGCCAAAGGTGTGAAACCTTTTCCACCGAGCTGACAGGCAAATAGGTAAGTAATTGGCTTATACAAGCAAGTCAGGAAGTTCAACATCGGAATTGTGGCCCAGACAGCATGACCACCATCTGCTGTAGAATTCACACTTTCCCAGGCCTCTTTATTCTAAGTTGGGTCTTGAACTGACCAGATGAGGCTGGCCCACATTATGGATAGTAATCTGCTTCACACCAAGTCCAGGAATTCAAAAGTTAATTTCAGCTGGGGATTTAGCTCAGTGGTTCTGAGTTTGATCCCCAGGGCCAAAAAAAAAAAAGTTAATATCCAAAAACAACCACTCAGAACACCCAAAACAATGTTTGACCAAATGTCTGGGCAGCCCATGACCCATGCGAACTGACATAATTATATCAGCCACGACAGATGTCATGCCATACTGGACCGATCTTGTTTCTGTTCTTAGTGTGTGGCCCATGGAGAGGGTCAGTAAATATTTGCTTGAGAAAAGTAATGAGTTGAATCATATGTACATATACATAGATAGAGTCAATGTCAAACTGCCATAAGTTTGAGACACACAACATTTTTAATAGTTTTAAATTAACATTAAATCAACAGTTTATTCCCTTAGACATGTTTACCTCTTGTCTTTCTCTTCCTAATTTGTACTGTAATACAATTTTGTATAACAACTAGGCTAGCTTAGTCCAAGGAAATTACTTGAGTCCTCAAGTTCAAGGCCAGTCTGGGCCACACTGTGAGTCCCCATCTCAAAAGAAAAATTAGGAATTTGGAACAAATGATCTAAATTTGAGTATTACCATGCTTGGCTTATTTCTAGAATATTTGAGCCAGAGGGACCTTGTGTTGAGTGGACCTCCACATGCTAAGTGGGCCTTCAGGTTCTCTGATAACCACAAACAGCCCCAGCCAACCCCATCAGCCTAAGGGGCCCCAAAAGAAGGTTGTGTCCAGAGAGCACTGGGTTTGGCTTCCTAACTATACTTCTGAGAGTTGATTCAGCCTTTCCCAGGGCTGAGGCTGCCATCATGAGGCCTGTTAGCCTTTGTCCTGACCTGCTGTGTCTGTGCAGCTCTTGGTCAGCTCATATGAGCAGGTACTCTACACCTCTGGGCTCAAATCCCCACAAGGAAAGGATCCAGAGAGTCCCTCTTTGTTATGGTTTGGGTCAAGATGTACCCCTAAAGCCTCATGCAGTCATAGGTGGCTTTTTCAGAGGTGGCTGGATCTAGAGTGTGTGATGCTGGTACTAAGGGTGTGTGATTACTAAATCCGTCCTTTGATTGGTTTGGCACAGCCCTAATCCCAGTAGTTCAGATAAGATAAACGAGCAACACCAAAAGCTAGAGCTCTACGTGGAGTCACTTGCCTCCAGGCATGTCCTCCAAGGGACACTCTAATTCTGGGCAAATGTGTCCCAAGGTAAGAGCAGAGGTCAGCAAGGCACCACGGGGAAGTTCCTCAGCTTCCCAGCAGATACCCATGTTTCAGGCTGAGCCCCAGCACAGGGCTCAGAGCAGACAGCGGCAGCAAGGAAGCATGTGGGGACATTGAGCTTTGCTCCCTCAACTTCCAATGAGAACAGGAAGATCTGACCTCCACAGAACCCTGTGAGATGGTGCAGGAGACAGGCTGGATACATGGTGGAGAAGACAGGTCCTGGGGGAACTTGTCTAAAGGAGAAAGGAGATGTGCACAAAGAGGTGGCCTTTGTAGCCCCCCCGATTCAAGATAAGACATCTCTGTGGCATGAAAAACATCATGTCCAAAAGAACTGCTGATTTTCCTAACAGAACACTTGGGAGATAAGACAAGGGGCTGGCCAGCCCCCTGGATGAATCTTCAGATATGGGGCTGTTTTCCTGGGGCCCCAGCTCTTCTCTTTTCTTTCTTCTTGGTTGTTGAGGAAGGGAGAAGTTTCTGTAGGAAAAAACAAACAGTATTTAAAAATTCAGTGGGAAAGCATTTAAACTGTTACTCTTAGTTGCTCTTAAGGCTGGGTGTGGGGCAACTCTCAGTTGGAATGGCTCTGATTTAAATGAACACAAAGTTGTCACTCCCTTGAATAGGGCTGGTAACAATATTAACACCAACAAAAAACAATAGCATTTACTACTGGCTGAGACATCTCTATCCTTTGAATGCCTTTTAGGCACATCAGCAGATCAGGAGATGAATGCTGAGGGAAGCCAGGTAGCCTGGCTGAGCTTGTGAGGTCTGTGTGCTCTCAGCTTACACTGCCCACCCTCCCACCCTCCTGGGTCCAGGTCAGTGGCTCTAGAGCCTGGCTTCTTGCCTTCTTTTGGAGTCGGCTATACAGAGTCTTTGATGGATAATCCAGTCCCAGGGAGATGAGGTAACCACCTACTCCATGAGGCACCTTCTGGTGCAGCCTGTGAACCAACCTGACTGTGGGCACAGTCTTGACACAAAGGTTAAACCTTGGAAACACAAAAGAAAATGAAGCTGAGGCTAGGGACTTAGCTCAGTGGTTCTGCCACCTGCTTCAAAAGTGCAAGGTCCCGAGTTTGATCCCTGGTATCCCCCAAAAGAAAGAAAATGAAGCTGGTCATAGCATGGAAAATGTAGAGGTGCAGGGAACCCTCTTTGGCCTGAGGGATGGTGACCCAAGGGCCCGTGGTGAGAGCTCCAGGAGGAGCCTGATTCAGGTCTGAACAAGGAGCTGTTGGCTGCCAAAGTGGCCTCATCCTTCCCTGCCTTGTGCTACAGCCTAGGAGCGGGACAGTGAATGTGGAGACTGTCCTCAGATGAGCTTCTCTGTTTCTCTGGCACATGAGTCAGATGAAGAGCTCCTTTCTCTACCCCAGGCTTTTCCCATTAGTGTACATAGTAATTTATCCACATTGTTAATATTTTGACTTCTGAGATGTTAGGTGCTAGATGTGTGTGCAAAATGTGTAATAGGAATGTGTCAAATGCATGTATATGTTGGACCATGTTATGGGCCTACCTTGAACCAGTGTAGTAGTTTAGTTAGGTGGGATGTGAATAGAGAGTCAAGGACTCTTCCCTCCAGGAAACTAAATTAATCCATAGTTTTAACAGCTCCTCTCTGTCTTAGACATAGATTTCAAACCTGGCCTGGAGAGAGAAAGAAATGCAAGATAACCAGTTTTCTTTTGAACTCCTCTCTTTGAAGCACCCCGCCACACACACAAAGCTAGGGCAAATAATGTATGTTGGACTTCTTTCCTTTCTTGGTATCCACTAAGAGCTTTTCAGTTATTATTGTCAATAAACTCTCTCCTACATTTCCTCTTTTATCTTCAAATTTATTAATTTTGGGAACAGAGAACCCAGGTTTATACAAAATGAGCTGTGTCACTGGGCCAGTGTGACACAGAGTCAACAGCCACAAGTGATGGCTCCAAGCACTCCATGAGGACTTTCTCGATGTTACCTGTGGGATAGTGGGGATGAGCTGGGAGGGGGACTGGGGTGGGAGGAGGGCAAGATGTTCTCAGGAGGTGACAGCTGGCAAAGGAGAGGCACGGAGAACACAGCAGAAGGAACACTTGAGCAGTGAGCATGTGAGTGGTGACAATGACCCTGTTCTCCAGAGAAGCTGGTGCAGGAGGTCGTGGGTGTTGGAGGGTGACTGAGGCAGGAAGTACTCATCGCTCTCTTCAGCCAGCTGCCTGGGCCACCGAATGGTCATGGAAATTTCAGATGTGGACTCAATGCTCTCTGGACACTCTGTAGGACCCAAGCTGCAGGCCACCTCATAAACAGATCCCAAGGTCTGATTTATTCAGAAGGCGCACAGGTCTATTCTGATGCAGAGGCGAGGACTCTGGCATCCTGGACAGCCTGAGCAGTGGTTAATTCTGTCCACCCTGCTGGCATGGTGCTCCCTGCTGATGCCCTGCACTGAGGGCCAGCTGGAGGTCTGGGTTAGGGTCAGGAGAGAGGGACTGTCTCACAGCACAGCTCATCTGGCCTGTGCCCTGCCCTCCCCACCCTTCCCTTCCTCAGGTGCCAGCTTTCCACTGCACCTGACAAGCACTTGCTCCTCTCTCACATCTCTGCCTTTTGACTCATGTGGATACCAAAGTGACAGCTACATTTTGAGTTGCAATATCATTGGAAGAAAGTAGGAATTCTTAGAGTATAAGATATTGACAAAAAAGATTCTCACAGAGAAGACATAAACAGATATCAGCACAAAACTTTCTTTTCAATGAACTAAGAGGAACTAGTAGTGTAAATAAAACAATGTAGTAAATACTGCAACTTGTTATACTCTTCATTGGAAATTTTGTTTTTTCATAAAATAAAAAATGAGGTGGAAATTTTATGACAAAAGAAAGTAGGAATTCTTGACAGGGATAGGATGGGTGGCTTGGGAAAAATGTGATCTATTTTGGACCCTTGATACTTGAGAAAAGTGTGCTGGGAATGCTGGTTTTCAGAGTCCAAGGGAGCTGTTGGAAGTTCCATGGCTCCTGGTGAACTGCTCATCCAGACCGGCTCTGACCTGCTCTGGGGCACTAGGGAGGGAAAACAAATCCACTTCTCCTGTTTCTCTGAGTGGACCATGTCAGGATGTCTCTCAGTGTTCTCTGCAGTAAGCATGAGATCTGTGCTTTTCATGCTGCTACAGGCTTTAAAAAGCCTTCAGTGAAGAGTCTAGGATCAGGTAGGAGCTACATGGCCAATAAGCTCTTGTGCTCTTTGTAGAAGTCACTGTCCAGGAGGGACAGGGAGCAGAGGCAGGGCTGGCCCGGGGCTGAGTGAAGAAGCTGTGGACTCCTGTGTGTATGAGTCTCCTCAGCTTCAAGTGTGGCAACCACTCCTTACCATACCCATTATGGAGAGTCAGGACAGGGAGGGCAGAGGGGACAGTGTCAGGGAAGTGGACAGAGTGGGACCTTGCACTGGGCTTGCTGTGCCTGCCTCTCCCAGCTGGTGTCTTCTCTGTTTAGCTTGTGCTCCAATAACTGTTTGTCCACAGAGAAACCTGCCACCTCCTTGCTGGATTTCTGTCAGGCCATGTTGAACACTGCCAAGCATCAGAACAGCCAGATCCTTTCTCCTCCCTCACCCCCAAATGCTCTCCATTGTAGCCACAGTCCCAGGAAGCCAAGCAAAGTGGCATCCCTGGTGAGGATGAGACACCAGCTCTGCTGCTTAAACATGATAACTAGAGCTGTGCAACATGCCTGGCCCGAAGGCGGTCAATATCTGGCATTATTTTCAGTGGATTCTGTGGACACAACATGGTTTGGTGTGAGGAATTCATTAGTTCCTGTGTCCTTTATGGGGGAAAGACACAGAGACTTTGTGCCCCAGGGGAGCAAGCGCACAGTTGTGTCTGACTTGTGACTTGGCCCTCGGTGGCCCAAGAGCATCTTTGAACACTTTTTTCTCCTTCCTCCAGCACCAGCTGTTGACTTCTCATCCTGAGGGAAGAAACTGTACCTCAGTGTAAAAATGGGCAACTATGGGTTAACTGTGTAACTGTACTTGCTGAGGAAGATACATTGTAACTGCAGTCACCACTGTAATGCAAGCTCACTGGAGCAAGGCGATCTCAGACAGCCCTGCCAAATCTCCTGCTCCCCTCTTCACTGCCCCTTTGCTTATATAATTAAGTTTACATTGATGGCTGTTTCCCCAGTAATTACAGTTGCTGTTTCTCCCTCCCACAGAAACATAAAGAGAGTAAACTTCTGTTTACTTTAAGGTGATTTGAATCCCTTGAAACCACCTGCAATAAAGCTGATATTTGCTCCTACTAAGTGTGGTCAGTGGTCTGTCTGGAGACCCCCAAGCAGTCACACTTCAATCCCAAGTTGCCCTCTGCATTTGAAGTCACAAGTCTAAGAGTCCCTGGCTGTGACATTTGCTGCAGAAGGTCCCCTGAGCTCTGGCACCTTGGGTAGGGACAGCGATCATGGGGGCCCCACTCCAGCCTTTCCAGAGGCGCTCTGCTTGCGAAGGTCACTGAGGAGATCTGGACAGTCCCTGGTGCAGCCTGTGGCAGGTGCTTCTGGCCCACACTCTTGGCCAAGTGCCCTACTGGGGTTGAATGTGCCTAGGACATACTGCTTGACAAACTGTTTTTCTTTTCTCTGCCAGGGAATTATATAAAAGAACTACAGGAAAATCTCAGGTAAGGGAGGCTACTAAGCATGACTTATGGGAAAATCAGGAACAGTTTGTGGATGAGGCTGGTTTGAGCATGAATCAGAGTATATTCCATTCACTGACTAGACAAATGCTGGTCTACCCACTGCACCTCATCCTGACCCAGAATGAAAATACACAGCTGAAAGCAAACATGAGGGCTTACAATACAGTGAGGCAGACAAATGCTCATCATGCAATCATATAACCGTAATGAATTTACATGGGAATCCTAGGTGTGGTGGCACACATCTGTGATCCCAGCACTCTGGAGGCTGAGGCAGGAGGATCGCCACAAGTTCAAGGCAGGCCAGCCTGGGCTCCATAGTGAGTTTAAGGCCAGCCTGATCTACATAGTGAGACCCTGTCTCAAAAAAAAAATTAAGGGGCCAGGGATTTAGCTCAGTGGTTTCGCTGGTACCAAAACAAAAATTTTTTTTTTTGCATGGGAAGAACCCTAAGGGTTGTATGGAAAAATAGTGAAATAAATTAGGACATGTTTTGGAGTTAATATCATATAACAATTGAAACTTTCTAATCATTATAAAATGATTACAGTAACACTGGGTGTTTTTAAATGGGATATAAAATACACAGCATAGGGCCAGGGATTTAGCTCAGTGGTTCCACTGCCTGCTTTGCAAGTGCAAGGTCCCAAGTTCTATCCCAGGTACCAAAAAAACAAAACAAAACAAAAACCAGTATAATCCCTATTCTGTAAAGCTCCTGTCTTACACAGAAAGGCTGGCCATGAGCCACACTAACAGTGTCTGTTGCTGGTGGCACTCAGGAGACAACTCATCCTCTGGAAAGAGCCACGTCCCTTCCTGGAGGCCAACAGAGTTGCATGTCCCCTGGATTCCTGATGAGGTGCATCTATGAGATGAGGGACTAATTTTAATGTGGCAGGGTCCTTGGCACTCTTCTTGCTGGGACTCACAGAGCTGAGACATGGCCTGCAATGCTGTCCCTTCACTCTCGCTCTGCAGCGCTCACTTGTCTTCATCGGCTGTTGTTTTTTGCCCACTTTTTCTAAAGATAAAAATGTGTGTCTAGAAGTACTTCTAGGGATGAAGCAGAAATTTGATTTCTGAGTGTTCTGGGCATCTGATTAAACTCCTTTGTCATTCATCCAGGCCTGGTGTTCTCATGTGTTGCCCCTTCTTCTAGAATCGACTGACAATGGGTGTTTAATTTGAAAACCTTTTCTTTGGAAGCCAGTGACATGCTATTACTTTTATCAATTTACAAAAACTAATTGTATATTTCTGGATTTTTGTTTTTTTCAGCTGCTTGGGTTTCTTTTTTTTTTTGGTACTGAGGATCAAACTCGGGTCCTTGCGAGGCAGCAGGCAGCTGAAACCACTGAGCTAAATCCTCGGCCCAGGGTTTCTGAATAAAAAATTAAGTTTACTCATTACAGAAGTACTGAGGTCATGCACGCAAATACAGAGTAGGTCATATATATTACAAAAGAAGGTGCTAGTTTTTCCTCTGATCTGTAAAATTTTCCACTTCAGGAAAGTTTTCCTCTATGTTTGGTTACTTGTGTGCTTTAAAGACCTCAGGGGCTGGCTGCTCGGGGGAGCAGTTCTGTTGGGCTGCTGGTGATGATGCCAACAACCTGTCCCCTCTGCCTCCTGGGACTCACTCTGCTTCTCAAATGCGTTCCCCATGAAGACAGGGCTATTTTTGCATTGTTAGTTGAGGGGCGCTACTGCTTTCCTTGTGCTGCAGGTTACTCGACAAGAGATCTACCCTCTGAGGCCTCTAAGACTTCGTCGTGGGTGTGCTGCAATGTGAATACTGATGGGAAGCCGCTGTCATCAAGATCTTGCTGGCGTCTTCTGCCACCGCCTGAGGACACAGGGAATGACCTGGTGGGGGCTCACGTCTGCTGGGCCTGAGGTGGGGGTGAGGAGGGCAGTGTTGAGTGGAGGTCCCACGGCTGTCCTGGTCCCTCAGGGACACTGCTCCTCCCCACACAGGGCTGCAGTTTACACAGAAACCAGGGCTGCTGCACGTGCATGTCACCCACCTGAAGCCAGATGACCCTGGCTTCTGGGATTTATTTTTTCTCTTAATCAATGTACAATCTGTCCCTTCTGTGTTTTCTCTTACCTGCCAATCACCACTCTATTTCAGGGATAGTTTCAGGCACAGTTGAATTATTGTTAATAGCAGATGACTTTTGGGCCTCTTAACTTTCATGTTTTAACTACATGGTCCAGTATATAATGGAACTTCACTTCTTCTGGATCCTGAGGTTCAGCAGTTCAGCTGACCCTCTGGGCACTGTCTACGCCAGTGCAGAGTGGTGGGGGACATGGAAGAGCTGGGAGCAGGGAGATGAGGAGCCACTGGCTGCAGGGTCCCCTTACCTGGAGGTCCAGAGAGGACAAGTCTCGCCGCCCCCACTCTGCCCCCCATACCACTTGTACGGGGCTCGTGCAGCTGGAGCAAAGTGGGATGGGCAGCTTCAAAAGGCAGCTGCTAGCTCTGGAAGGACCAGGCATTTTCCTTCCAAGCAGTTAACAGAGGACTCCACACAAAGGCCAGGGCACTCAGGCACCAGAGAGTAAAGTCAAGGCTGCAGCGGGTCTGGTTGCCTTGCCCTCACCGCCATGCACAGGGAGAGAGAGGGGTAAGCATTAAAAGGGATGGGGTGGAGAGCAGGGCCCTATGGGAAAGGAAAGAAGAAAGGGAGGGGAAGGCGGGGAGGGGTAGGGGGTGGGCAGCACAAAGGGATTCAGGTCTGTTGGGCTCAGAGTCCCAGTCAGGCCAGTGTTTCAGCTCTGGGTCTGTTTCCCCAGGCCTTCATCACACATGCAGTGTAAAGCAGTCCTGGGAGTTTTCTTTGTGGGACGTCTATATACATGGTAGCTAGTATGGGGAAAACTCACATCCCTAATAAAAAAGACTAAAAATTGGCCGGGGATTTAGCTCAGTGGCTCTGGCACCTGTCTTGCAAGTGCAAGGTCCCGAGTTTGATCCCCCGGTACCAAAAACAAGACTAAAAATTGACCATAACCCTATTTCACAAGCATTCATTGTCTGTCTTCACTTTAAAACTTCCTAAGAATTGTGTTTTCAATTTTAAATTCATTTATTAGTTTAAGTGCTTTGATTTTCCTCCAAGTATGCCAGAGTTTGAACTGGTAATTATCCCACAGCATTTCAGGGAAGAAATTCTAGAAAGGGAACAGCTAAAGGGCAGAGGAACTGTATCAGTCAGCTTCCTTTTGCTGAGATGAAACACCTGATGCCTCCAACTTAGTGGTTTCCTTGGCTCATGATTTAAGTGGGCTCAGTCCATGGCCATCTGACTCTAAGGCAGAGGAGGCCTGGCAAGAAGGGCAGCGTAAAGGAAGCTGCTCATGCCACGGCTGCCAGGGAGCAGAGAGAGAAAGGAGCAGGAGGCTTGGGACAAAAATGCAGCCAGCCAGGTGTGATGGTGCCAACCTGTGATGCCAACACAAAGGCGGCTGACACAGGAGGATCCCCGTGAGTTCAAAGCCAGCCTGAACTACCTAGAGAGGCCTTCTCTCAAAAAACAGGAAACAAACCAGGTCACAACCCCAGGGACTGGCCATCTCCAAACCAGACTCTACTTCCCAACAGCACATCCAGCAATGAACTGGGTGGATTCAGCTACATGAGTTCAGTGCACCCAGGGTCATCCTGGAGGAAGGAGCTCCTGTTCCCCGGACTGAAGTTCATCTGCAGGCACTCAACTCCGCATCCGCCATCTCCATGTGGCAAGTGCCCTGTGTTCCTGCAAAGTGCGCTAGCTTGGGCCTGGCATCCACAGCCTCCCGGGGTCCCTGGGCCTGAATAGGGATGCGGGAGGGCAGGAAGACTTCTGCGGGTGGCATCTCCCCTCACCACAGGGCACAAGGACAAAGCTGCAGCCCAGAGAACATCTTTTCTCAGCCCTGTGTGCAGCCAGCCTCCTGCTGTCTTCCAGCTGGACAGGGTGACACCACAGTCCCATGCCCATTCTTCCTGCCGGGGATAAAAGGGCCTTTCCCTGCCTTCTCTGAGATGGACTGGGCAGCACGTGGCCCCAGCCTCTGTTGAACAATGTTCCAGACTGGAACTAAGACATAGAACTAAACAGAATCTGTGGATCTGAATGGAATCCTCTACTAGAACAGACAAGGAGCAAACCTTGGAGACACTATGGAGGACTAAGTGATAAAATGTGGTAACTTCCTAATTGTGAAGCTTGTATTATAGTTATCAGTCAGGTGTGCTGGCACATGCCTGTAATCCCAGCTACTGGAGAGGCTGAGGTAGGAGGATTGCAAGTTAAAGCTCAGTCTGTTAAAGCAATTTACAAAGACCCAGTCTCAAACAAAACAAAACAAACAAAAAAACAGAATTGGGGATGTAGCTCAGTGCTCTCTGGGTTTAATCTCCAGTGGGGGGAGAAAAACAAACAGGTGAAAAGCTGGGAAATGTCTCTCTGTGAGAAAAGAATTACAGATTTTTTTCCCTCACTATGTAGCCCAGGCTGCCTTTGAACTCACTGCAATCCTCCTGCCTCAACCTCCTGAGTGCTCAGAGTATAGGTATGCACCACCATGCTGGGCCTATAGATAACTTCTTAAAATTAAAAAAATAATAAAATTGTATGTCTGATGGCACTTGGAACACGTTAGTGTTGATAGTGGCTATAGCATCATTATACCAAAATAATGTCTACATTTTTAGATCCATAGAGAATGATAAAAACTGGGAAAATGCAATTTTCAAAATATCACTAAAGTGACATTTCACTCCAACAAAGTATTAATGACAACTTGGTTGTTTGGGTGAATTTAAAATAGCTGTTGCAGGGCTGGGGATTCAGCTCAGTGGCACCATGCCTGCCTTGCAAGTGCAAGGTCCTGAGTTCAATCCTCGTACTGAAAAAAGAAAAAAGTAGCTGGCATTTGGGAAGTTTCAGTACATAAAACTCAGTAACACTGGTTTTTACTTGCAAATATCACTTAAGAGTTACAGATGTCAAGAAACAGTTTAAAACAGTATACAAATTTTCATCATGTACCTATGATACAAACATTTTTTTCTTTAAACAAAGTTTTCATGTCATACAACTTATGGGAAATAATTAAAATGTTATAAAT
>NW_004624811.1:11166974-11194715 GCF_000247695.1 Heterocephalus glaber
CTTGTGGGAGAAACTTTAAAGGATCCAGATTCAAGTTCGACAGTAGCTGGAAAGAAAAAAAGTTACAATCTTTATCTCAAAGACTTCACAGTTAACTAAACATGGGTTCTTAAAAAATTGAGAACTTCATCAGTGATAATGAAAATTCCATATGTACAAGTATAATACAAAATTATTACTAAACATAATTTGCCTCTAGTTGCACACTGAATTAATTATCATGCAGCTGACATGACCATATGCTAAGGGCCTGGGAGGACAAGATTACAATGCAGGGGCCAAACAGGCACTGTAACCTGGAAGAACAGGTTCCAGGTGGAATCCACACAGATGCTGGGACAGGTAGAAAGTGGCAGTGCTGGGACACACAGAGACCTGCATCCATTTGGTGTCACTTGTGCAGGATTTGGGGTGGAGGTGATATGTAAGGTGGCACCTGAAGTATACGGAGAAAGCACACCAGGAAGGAGAAGCGGGAAGTGGGAAGGGGGACAGGAGATGCCTAGCAGGGAGGCAGTGCCCAGGGCCAAGGGAGGTGGGATGGCAGGAGACAAGAATCCAAGTGATCTGAGTACTTTTATTCCATGCTAAGGAATCTAAAATTTCTCTGAAGGCCAAAGGTAAACCAATGACAAAATCAATGACAGGAGCTTGAAAACAAAACTTGTCAAGCAACAGTTTATAAGCTGCAACTTGCGTGACTCCTCCTAGATGAGTTCAGACTGTGGCCATGAAGCGGAGAAGCAGTGGAGGCCTCAGTTTTTCAAGCACAGCTTCAGCCTGCCCCTGAGTCTCAGGGGAGACCCCGGAGCGAGGGTGCTGAGCCAGGGCAGAGATACACAAGCTTCTGAGGCTTTTAGAGTTAGGAAGCATGACGAACTGAGGCCTAAGTATATCCTTTATTGGAAATTTTAAATTTTCACACCTTTCATTTGATGTTATAAAACATGGAATGGAGGCTCTATTACCCAATGTAAGGAAAGAGATGTCATTTGCTTTTTATGATTTATTTCAAAAATCAATTAATATAAATTTAAATCATAAATTTTGGGAACATACCTTCTCTTACTTCTCTAGTTATACTTTTTTCCAACTCTTGCCGCATCTGAAATAAATCAAACAGTATTCATACTGTTAAAAGTAAAGAAGAGACATTTTCTTGGGAATATTATGTATCACTGAGAAAATTTGCCCTTTAAGACTTATAGAGACAAGCTCTAACCTCAAGAATGCTTTAAAAATTACATAAGTAAAATCCTTACTTTTAAGTTTAGATAATAGACAATACATACACGCAGTGCTGTTAGGTAATCTCATTGGTCTATTAAAGGGAAAAAGTGAGAGAAAGTTACTGTAACCCAGGGCGGACAATGTATCTAAAGGTGTATCTTATTACAATTGTCTTGTGTTTTACATATTTTTTTGGCCTATGTTAGTCTGCTTTTTAATCATTATGTCTGGTATAATTTTCTAAATTATCAATAAATGAATCTGATGCTGGCAAAAATAAAAGAGGGTGGGGGAAAGGGGAAAAAAAGAATTGAAATGTGTTAAGTGCATGTACTGATTCCCTACAACTAATGTAATCATTATGTGTGGCAAAGATGTACTAATAAAAGTCAAAAAAAGGAAAATATCAGTCTATTAAATATAAAGATAATATTTTATTAAAGCAAAGTATAAAGCTCATATTTTATACTGAATGCATTATTTTATAGTTTTTTGGGGGGGTACTGGAGCTTGAACTCAGGACCTTGCACTTGACAGGCAGGTGTGGCACCACTGAGCTACATCCCCCACCCTAGTTTATAATGCTTAGCAAAACTTTTCCTATTATAAAACTTTAATCAGTTTTTTCACTTTAATAGATTTTTCCTGAAAGTTAACTCTACTTTCCCCTACTTTTAAAATAATTAAAAATTAAACATATATTGTTATTAATTTTTTAGCACAGAATCTGAAATACAGAAATGGAGAAAGTGGTATTGTTATAATAGCATGCAAAAAAATCTATTGGCAAAATATTTAAAATACAGAGAAAGATTTCAGAAAGTCTGCTTATAAAGGATAAACATGGGTTAGAGCCAGTTTTCAAACTTTCTTTGGTTCATCACTTTCTAGAAATGGAAACAAGGAAAACAATATACAGCTCTTTTTTTTTTTTGGTACTGAGGATCGAACTCAGGTCCTTAATGCTTGCGCAGCAGGTGGTGAAACCACTGAGCTAAATCCCCAGCCCCAATATACAGCTCTTACTGCAACTTTGTTATCTTTTCAGAAGTTAGGAGTCAATTCTTTGGAAACATATGACTAATTACAGTTTGCTAGAAATGTGTGGGAACACGCCAATCTATTTTGCACTTTCCCCAGCTAACATGTGGTTACTCAAATCTTTTTTACAAAAGCTTTTTTCTTACTAATGCTCCAAGCATGGTGGAACCTAGCACACACAACATAATAATATTTTGTGGTAGCAATGATAACGTGATATTCAATGCCTTTATGAATTTTAGGTGTGAAAAGTTTCTTGGGACAGGTTTCCCAATATTTCAAAAGACTGTTTTCTGTCACATTTCTGCAGCAACAGGATTACAGACAAGTGTGACAAAAGTAACGAATACCAGAAGAAAGCAGAAGCTTTATTAAAAGAATCTTATATTACCACTAATTAACACCATGTAAAATGTAAATCATACTTTTACAAGACTTGAATTAAAGAACTACCAATTATCTTTTCCTACAAAAGTGCTTTCCTACTTTCTTCATATAAGTAATAAATTTTATGTCTTTGTATCCCATCCTCAAAAACTTGTAATACATAAATTTGGCTTGGATAAAAATGAAATACTTTCCTCAAAAGATTGTTTACTTTTGTGAAGAACTATTTTGTCTTTCTCCTTACTTCTTTATCTTACTTTCTGCATTGCTGATACAAAATACCTGACAGCAAAAGTTAAAGGAGGAATGGTTTGTAGCTCACAGTTTGTAGGGGTTTCAACCCAGAGTCAGCTGGCTCCAAGGCAGAGGGGCATCACAGAGGAGAAACAGTTCATGGCATGATAGGCAGAAGGCTGAGCCTGCCTTCATCTTTCCCTTTATATCTCACCCATGCTACAAACCTATTTGGTTGGTGTCACCCACGCCCAGGGTGGGTCTTCCCATTATCCACATTCAGAACTATGCTAAACTAATCAGTGGTCTAATTTAGTTGCTACACACCCTTAATCCATATTCACACACCCTAGAATGGAAAAGATCCACCTATGAGTGCATAAGGCTTAGGGGGACATCTAGACATGAGTAATAACACTCTGTGTGTGTGTGTGTTGGAGTCTGAAACCAGGACCTTACACATGCTGAACATGGACTCTACCACTAAACGATATCCCCAGCCCTGTAATGAAGACATTTTAGCTCTCTAGATAGCAAATACTTGTGGTATAGCAAATTTAAACCACAATCATTGTTTTTTCTCCTCTTAAAGACTATTTGGCAGAAAATGTCTCTGTTCCAGCCATGAATGGCCTCCACCTCCATAAATTCTCCTCTAGCATTTCACTGACACTTGAGTACTTTATCACATAAATGACAGCTGAGGCCAACTGATTTTCAGGAGAGAAGAAAGCTTAGAGGGGAAAAAAGACACAGGACATGGAGAGGGAGGGCTGCTCTGAAAGTGACCCCCAAAGCTCACTCAAGGTCATGAGAGCAGAAGGCTCCAGCTCTGTCCTGGTTGGTGGGAGGTTGGGGTGGTTTGGCTCACAAGTGAAAACTGACTATTTAGTGAATTTAGAAATGTCCCTTTAATTCTCACTTTCCCATTAAATCACAGTTTCCTTACATTTCCCTTAATATAAATTCAGAATTTTTATTCCCAGTAGAATGGCTTACTACAGTGCCCAGAAGATATTATAAAAAATGTCTTGTTGACACTAATCACTATCTTTTCTGCTAGATGGGGTGTCATCAAAGGCCTCTGACCTGTGTCAAGGAACAGGTTAGCAGAAACTGAATGTTGCCAGGAGAAATAAAAGAGCCTGATACATTGCTAATGTTTACTTTATGTTTACTACTAAATCAAAAGGTATATTAACTCTTGTGAAGTAAAATATATATAAAATATATAATATATAAAAATACATAATATGTAAAATATATAAAATACATACATATATATATTTGTATTTAAGAAAACACCCTCCTTTCTCTGTAGCTCGATGTTTATATCTCGGTGAGGATTGTGCTTCCAAGGCTGGAGAAGGCAAGTCCAGCCCTAACAAGGGAAGCAAGTCTGCAGCATCTTTTATACTTGCCATTTCCAAAAACATAAGGTGACAAAATTGTGCACAGCAGAACAGTGCACCGTGGCATTCAGCTTATTAGAATTCTCTCACAGCTGCTGGTTTTCAAACTATGTCGGCAGAATCCAAGGTTCCATTGAAGACTGCAGAATGAATGGAGAACAAGTCCTCCTTTAGAGCCTCCATCCCTTCTTCAGCCAGACAGTTCTACTTCTCCTTCATATAACAGTTTCATGCAAACATTTTTTTCTTTAAAAAAGTTCTACTTGAAAAAAAATTTTTTTTTGGTGCCAGGGATTGAACTCGGGACCCTGCAGTTGCGAGGCAGGGGGCAGAACCACTGAGCTAAATCCCCGGTCCTTGAAAATGTTTCCTATAAAGTTGTGAAAGTCCTTGAAACACGAGCCACCAAAGGCTCAGAGAGGTCATAACTTGCTGAAGTCACAGAGCCAATGGGTCAGGCTGGAATGGGATTGGAGGCATCTTGCTGAACCTGGAGTTTTATACAGTTACTTCTCTCATATTCAGGAAACATTATACATTTTTAAATCACCTTAGAGAAAATATGTAAAACTGTCATGGAGCTCAATAATGTTGTTCAATGTGAGAGAGACATTAAGAGTAGCTCTCTCGGGCCGGGGATTTAGCTCAGTGGTTCCGGTGCCTGCCTTGCAAGCACAAGGTCCAGAGTTCGATCCCTGGTACCAAAAAAAAAAAAAAAAAGAGCAGCTCTCTAATAAGCCGAGTTCTAAAATTATGAATATAGATAAAGCAACAAATTAATATGAATTGTTAGTAGCCATTAAATACACTCAATTTTGAAGTACAATTTAAAAAAAAAATCACAGAACAGGGAACTTGAAGGAGAAAAATCAAAACTTGGTTCACTCAAATCATCTGACGAATTATCCATGTTTTGGGTTATTTACAGCAAAATTAAAAATACAAAACACATTTCTCTTTATCATCTAGCATACATCTAGCTACTTCTCATCACGACTTGAGATATACAAAGACATGGCTTAATCTGAATCTTAGTCCTGGCACAAATGACAGAAGAAGCACCATATGGACTTAAGAATCTCTTTGCCTCCCTCTGGGGAGCAGTGGCTTCCAAGGGGTGATGGAGGATGAGGCACCATAGACTCCTTGCAGGGACATCCTGGTAGCATGAAATCAGGTCTGTTGTCTCTGCGGTGAGCAGCTGCTGCTGGGACAGATGCCAGGTGCTTGTTTCTTCCACTAACAAGTGTGTGCTTAAGTGTATGATCCTCGGTGAGGCACTCACACACCCACATCTGCCCATGAGTTATGTGCTGGCAAAAAAGCTCCAATGTCGATCCTGATCTATCTGACCTATGTTCTAAGTATAGACAGAGGGAGGTCATTTTCTGCTACCTCACTGCAGTCCCAACAAGAAAGATGATGATATAACCCTTATATCCATGTTTTCTTCTACCTTGACTTGAAATATGCTAAATCTAGGCACTGTATTACTTATGTCTACATACATCAATGAATTCATGCAGTTGTCACAATTCTGAACAGAAGTTAAAAATATGTATGAGGAAGCCACAGAAATTCCCCAGGTCTTCTGACTCTCCTTTCAATGCTCATCCATCAGACCAGTTATTTCTATGCTGTAAATATTTAAGTACTACATCTAGGTCAATTACACTTATTGAATAAGGTTAATGAGTATCTCTTGAAAAATGAGAGCTACAGAGACTTTTTAAAAAATTGTAAATTTCTGTTTCCTTTCTTTATAGTAACTCATATTAGTGTGATCTTTACTTAACATGTGTAAGTCAACTAACTAAACACAGTATTTCATCAGATTAACCCCTCCCCCTGGGATCAAACCCAGGGCCTCATGCATGCTAGCCCAGTGCTCTACCACTGAGCTACTTCCCCTGCCCAGTATTTCACCAAATTAACAAGAATTAAATCAGAAATCTGAGATTCAAAAGAAACTATCACTCACCTTGGTCAGGTAGCTCTCAATAATGCTGGTGTTTGAAGGCTGTAGGTTTAATGGAGGAACCACTAAGTTTTCTCTGGGAAGAAAACTTCTCTGGAACACCAAACTATGATTAAGATTTCCAACACAAGGACATTCTAGGACAGGTCTTGTACTAACTGTGCTCAGTAAAGACCTGTTTTGTTGTTGCTCCACCAGAAGTTTGGTATTGGCCTCTTCTAGCCTCTCATTAGCCCTGCGAAGATTACAAAAGGCAAATACTAAGTATCTCAAGCAAGTGTGCTCACTGAGGCAGATGGGTGAGTATACAGAACATTCTTGAAATCCTAGGGACAGTTACGTGCTGTGCAGCACAACAAGCTACACTGCTTAAACAGAAGTTTTGATATATTGGGAAGGAACATAGTGCAGTACAAACAATTACACTGCTTGAACAGAACATTCTGGGGCAAAAACATGGGGGGGGGCTGGGGGCTTGGCAACAAAGGCCTGCCCTATTGTGCATTAGGTCTTTATCACCTTAACACTGAAAATGTATCACAGCGTGCCTATCACAGAACAATTAAAAGTGTTCTAAAGAAGTACATATATTTGTAGTGGAATTCCTAACAAGTAATTCTAACAAATCAGGAAAGAAATGGCTGCCAGTGGTGTCTGGCTTAATGGGAAACACTGCTACTTCCTCTAAGAGCTCTACTTCCAAGATTCCTGAGGAAGCCACTAGAAACACTTGGATTCAAAGGATCACTATGAGAGATAATGGACAGGTTAATTAGCTTGACTGCAGAAGCCATTCCATTCTATATAAATATATACATCTGTAATCTCAGCACTCTGGGAAGCTGAGGGAGGAGGATCACAAGTTGGAGGCAAGCCTGGGCAACTCACTTACTGAGACTGAGACCCTGTCTCAAAATAAAAAAAATAGAAAAAAGGTACTTATGTATGTGTGTGTGTCTGTACAACATGCAGACATAGGAAAACATTATGTTGTTCTCCTTACATATATACAACTCAAAAATAAAACTGAAAAGTTAGAAGTGTTTGTATTTAGTTAACCAGGTTAGGGGTTTAAAAAACCATTTCTTAAAGATATTTTCAAGTGGTTGCTTTCCCACCTGCATATTCACCCCATTACCTGGCACTGAGAAAGTAATTCAGAGCAGCCATGTCCAGGGGAGGAGACTGCGGGCTCAGTGATCACAAAGAACCAGGGCTGCTCCTGGCCGGACACCCCTACAGAGGCACAGCAGGTGGGCCCGCCTCTTCTGTCTTCCATCCACTCCGCACACTAATTCACACTAGTGAGCTATACTTCTGCTTGTCCCTGTGTGAATCTTTCCCTGTATCACAATATGACTTTATGTAGAGTAGAAGAAACATACAGTACAGTTTGTCTCCAGGCAGCCTCTAGTGATAGCACTAAAGATCACAGTCAAGGAAAGTTATTTTATCAAGTGGCAGAATGCACCCAGAGCAGCTGTAGTAGTAGTACTTGACCTTCTGGGTTTATGTTGTAATCTTCCAAAACTAAAGTTAGTAATAATTCTACTTAAATGAATGCCAATATGTAATAACAACATAACTGTCTTAAGTATAAGACATAAAAAATAGCTTAATGACTAGATCAGATTACCTAAATAATACTAAAACCAAGCTGGATGTGATGGTACACACTTGTAATCCCAGCACTCTGGAGGATGAGTTGGAGGCCAACTTGGGCTACATAGTGGGTTCAAGGCCATCCTGGACTGCAAAGTGAGACCTTGTCTCAAAAAGCCAAAAACCAGTAAAAGGGGGAAGAAATATAAAGTTTCTTAGACTAACATTTTGAAGATAAGTTCATTTACTTATTTTATTTTCCAAAATTATACTAATTAGCATTATATCCTACTAATTTCATGAACCTGTCTCTAAAAATTATGCTTTAGAGATAAATTAATGAGCTTAACTTACTTTCTATGATTCTGTTTTGACTTACTTGTTTAGTTTACTGGACAATGACTTTCTAGTATTGAATTCTTCTAGATAGCATTGCCTATATTTTTCCAATTGTATTTTATTAGACTCTTCTTGAGTTTTCATTTTAGATACCTCTGATTCCAGGTCTTTAATTCTGAGTTCCATCTGACTTCTCATGGAAGCATTATTAGTCTCTCTTAATTGCTGTAAATTTTCTTGAGATGCTGCTTGTGTCTAAAGCAAATTAAAGGATATATTTTAAAAGTAATTATACCCCAATTACAAAAGGTGATCAAACTATGCAGTGAATGTTTCAATTCAAAAATTTTATTACAGTAAAAAACACAATGCCATGAATCCCCTTCAAAATACTTCCCCTCCATTTGAACGCCACTTTCTGAAGCAGTTCTGGAAATCCTCTTTCATGAATGTCTTTACAAGGTGTGATTAAAAACACAGTAAATGCTGCTGCTGAGTGCCATCCAATGGAAAGGCAGGCTCAGAACAACATTATGATGTGTCCTCATCTACCTTAGCCACCAGATCTGGCACTATGTGCCTTCAGGCTCTTTCCCAAATTCAAAATGACCATGAAAAGAAAACATTTTGCATCAGTCCAGGACATCAAAAACAGCCATGACAGCACAACTGAGGGTGCTCATGAAGGAAGACTCCAGAAATGCTTCAAAAAGTGGCAAGAATGATGGAACAAGTATGTTCAAAATGAGGGAGAGTATTTTGAAGGAGACTCATGTGTCTCTTTTATTGTGATAAAATTTAAAAAATATTTAAAACATTCACTGTACATTTTGATCATAACCCATAGTTATTTTGTACTTATTTCCTTTAGTTTTGAGCCAATGATTCAGAAGGGAATTTTATATATGTAAAAAAGATGCTGGAGGGCCAGGAATTTAGCTCAGTGGCACTGTTGCCTGCTCTGCAAATGCAAGTTCCTGAGTTTCACCCCTGGTACTGCAAAAAAAGAAAAGGATGCTGGAATTTATCATCAATAGTAACTGCATTAAATCTGAATTATAAAAATTTTGAATCTTTTTTTTTCTTCGTGGTGCTAGGAATCCAACCCAGTGCAAGGCAAGCACTCCACCTCTGAGCTCCATCCTTAGTGGGTTTTTTTTTGGTACAGGGGTTTGACTTTGGGACCTTGCACTTGTGAGGCAGGCAGTGGAACCACTGAGATAAATCCCCCCGCCCTCCCATCCTTAGTCTTGAGTCATTCTTAATACTCATGTAATCTGATCATTCAAAGATAGAAACAATTACAAAACTTAAAAACTGAACAAGGTGACAATTTAAGAGTACTGTATAACTGTCAAACCACGTTTTTCTCTGCTTTTAACAGTTTTATGTCCATTAGTCTTAAAAATACAATTCTCTAATAAATATCATTATTCTGAGAGATCAATATAGTTATAATGAAACAGAAATATTTAATCAAAGACAAGATGTCATTTTCCTCCTAGAAAATCCACAAAAGTTATAAGTAGAAGAAATATTTACAATATAAACATTCAAAATATAATTTTCATGAAATTATTTCAGCACATTAAAGATAAATAAGTTAACCTGTAAAAATAGATTGACTTGTTTTAATTTTTCTACTAAATCTCTCCTGGCTCTTTCTTCAATCTCCTGCTTATACTGTTCTGCTTGGCCATGTTCTAGCACATTCTTCTCCATGTGACTTCTCAGGTTAACCACTTCTTCTTCCAACTTCTTTTCTTTCTTCTCTAGTGTTTCACACTTCTTTTGTATATTTTTCATAGATAATAACTCCTGCTGGAGTAAATCATTTTTATCCAGATGTAGACATTTGGATGATGCAGTTTCCAGTTTTGCTGCAAGATCATCAACCTGCATGAATAAAATAACACAGGTTGGTAATGAAGGAAGTAGGCTGAAAATAGAATCAAAATTTCTGACATAGGGCCAGGGATTTAGCTCAGTGGCATGGCACCTGCCTCAGAAGCGCAAAGTCCTGAGTTTGATCCCTGGTACTGAAAAAAAATCTGACATAAATTCACTTTTAACAAACATTAACTGTACTAGATTCTTAGAAGATATTCCCTTGAATTACTCAGAAAATGAACACAGTTGAAACCAGCAGGAGTCAGAAAAATATATTGTTTACACTCTTTGTCACAAAACATGTGCACTTGACCTTGGACTCTATTTTTCTAGGATTGTTTCATTTCTGTCCTTCTTAACATGGCTGAGTCACCTCTTAGTAGCACAACTAATCAATGTTACCAGAGTAAGCATTTGAAAATAAGACTTTAATTAATGACTATGGTATGTATGGATTTTAGTTATAAGCCTTTCCCTGAATTGCAAATGTTTTATGTTAATTAGAATTACATTCTAGAATATCTCTGGATTGGACATAAGTGGAAGCAGAAAGGACCTAGAAAAGAAAGCAAACCCAAAGAGCTCCAACAGGACTGTTAGTGGAAGATCGGTGGCCCTCAAAGAGGCTGAGAGGAAGGGCTTTGAGGCCAGTGAAGGAAATGACACAGATACCTAAAGAGAGAGGACTCTGGCTACATAGCAGAGGAAAGAAAAACTGCTGAGAGATGAGCTAAAGAGAGACTTGCTGAAAACCAGGATTTACTGGGTTCAAATATCTGCTTCTCATTTGTAGCCTCTCGACATGTCAAAGAATGCTAACATTTTTGCCAAGTAACACTAATATATAATAATGTGAAATAATGCTAAAATAAATGGCTTTTGGGATCAGATCAAATCCAGGTGCTGCTGGGAACACATGGTCTAAAGATGAAGAGAAAGCCATGACTACAAAACCCTTTGGTAAGACTTCACAAAGGTTTAAGGCTGTGCCTCAAATGCCCTTAAGGATTTCAGGGCATAAAAAATCTTAATGGAATCACCTTAGTACAGCTTCACAGGAAGCCTGAGATGGAGAGCTTAAGTCAAAAAGATTTGTAAAAGTAGCTCCTCACAGGGCATGAATCCAACAAAATTTACAGAAAATGCAAAATTGTTAAGAAAATGTAGTAGCAAAAGCACTACTCACCAGCTTGAACTAAGAGACAAAACAGTGAACATGAAAAAAAACTGATTAACTACACTTTGTCAAAATTAAATATGATTGAAAACACACCACACCAAGAAAGTGAAAAGGTGAAGCTAATGAGTGGCAAAAAATATCTGAGAATCATGTATCTGATAAGGGGTCTATGCCTAGGATATATATAAAGGACTCATAATTTTAAAATAAAAAAGACAACCCAATTTAAAAATGGAGAAAGAATTTAAATAGACATTTCTCGAATGAAGATGTACCAATGGCCAATCAGCTTATGAAAACACGTGGTGAACGCCAACTCCTTAGTCACCAGGAAAATCCAGGTGAAAACCACAATGAGGGGTCAGGTCACTTCACTAGAATGGAATCTTTCTTCCATCAAAAAGAAGGTCTGTGTGTGGCAAGGACGCAGAGAAACTACAACTCTCGTACAATGCTGGTGGAATGTGAAATGGCACCACCACTTTGGTAAACAGACTAGTACTGCTAGTTTCTCAAAAAGTTAAGCACAGAGTTACCACATGACTCAGCAATTCCACTCATCAGCCAAGAGAAATGAAAACAGGCAAACACAAAAACCTGTACATGTATATCCATCCATAGCAGCATTAATAACTGTCAAAATGGAAACTATTCCAAAAGGTCATCAAGTGATGAATTAGAAATCCAGTAAGAGGGCCAGGAATTTAGCTCAATGGTGTCACTGCCTGCTCGAAAGCACAAGGTCCTGAGTTCAATGCCCAGTACCGAAAAACAAAATCAAACAAACAAAAACCCCAAAAGGGGATATTACTTAGAAGAAGAAATTAAGTACTGATACCTGCAACATGAATAAATCTTGAAAACATGCTAAATGAAAGAAGACAGTCCAAAAAGAAGCCAGAGCACACATTCTGTGAGGACTTTGATACAAAATGTCCAGAAGGAGCAAATCTACAAAGTACATCAGTGGTTCTCTGAGGCTGGGCAGGGAAGGTGATGGCTAAAGGGTATGAGTTTTCTTTTTAGGGTGAAAGAATGTTCTAAAACATTGGTGATGATTGCTAATTCAGTAAATATACTAAAAGCCACCAAACTGCATACTTTAAATGACTGAATTTTAAGATATTTTAATTTTAAGATATTTAAGAATATATTTAAGAATTTTAAGATTTAAGGTATGTCAACAGCATTTCAATAAAGATGTAACCCCCCCCCCCAACAAATCCATCTGGTACACATGATTTGGGGTCATGTAATGGTGTATAGGTTCGTTTTATATCATTAGCCAGGGCTTAAAACAGTATGCCTTTTTAATAGAAAAGTGGTACATTTTTCATTGATGGCAAGTCTATAAAGTAAAAAAAAAAAAACCCCTTCATCTCACTGCTCAACATACTGAGAGATTTATAGTTCCCCAAACCAAGCAGTTTTTGCTTCCAAAACTAATTAAGAATTACCTTGTGTATTGCCAGCACCAAAAAAAAAAAAAATTACCTTGTGTATTAGCATGTTAATTGGAATATCCAATTCACTGGATTTTAAATCTCCATGAAAATAGAAGTCTCCATTTTCCTGCTCATTTAACTTTGTTTTTGTCATTTTAAAAAGTTTCTTAAATCTGCAAGAATGTACAAAGTGAAGTTCTAAAAGAGTATTGTTTAAGCAGATATTATGTTCTATCATAAAAGAAGTAAATCTAGAAATTATGACCCTCCTTCATTTGTTTCCACCTAACATTTTTGAAAAGCATTCTGATGCAATTATAATCTTAGATGAATAATATGCAGAAAGTTTATGATATATGTGTGACAGGTAAAGAGCTAACACTGTAACCATATACAGGATTCTTATAATTAATATCCACTTTGCCATGTGACCATAAAAATGAACTTCTTATTGTTAGCTAAAGCCCAGTAACCAAGGTGAAAAAAATATACTTATATAAATATATTTATATAGGAATGCTTACAAAGATAAAAAAATACACTTTGGCACCTTTTAACCATGGTGAACAGGAGTGGAGATGTAGCTCAGTGGTAGAGAATGTATTCCCCACGTACAATGACATAAGTTAAATCCCAGACAAAAAGCAAAAGAAAAGGAAACACAACATCAAAGAGATCATTCAAAATAGAAAATAGACAAGAGGAAGCACGACCTTTGAAGTCTGAGTTGGAGAGGAAAAGAAAAGAGGCAGAGTTTAGGAGAAAGGAGACCAGCAGAGAGATAACGGGTAGACCAGCAGGTTGTTTCAAGAAGCCATTTCAGCCTTCACTACAAAAATGTTGATGAAATGCAAAAGATACAAAACAATATAAAGACAGTTGAAGGAGAGAAAGATATTGATTAGAATCATAAATTATTATTTGTTCACAAATAATAGAAAAGCAGCCATATTGGGGACTTCAAGACACTGGAAAACATTCCATTTTCTTCATCTGGTGGTAGAAACATTTGCATCTGTAAGTCATACATGCATTTTGTGTATAATGAGCCATATATATAGTCACCACTTTCTATCTGTAGGTTAGCCAATCACTATTGACTGAAAATACTCAGAAAAAAACTCTGCATCTGTACTGAACACATACTGATGTTTTTTCTTGTAATAACTCCCTGAATGATATAACAATGACTTACATAATATTTATTTTATATTATATTGAGTAGTGCAAGTAATCCAGAGATGATATAAAGTGTATGGGAGGGTTGAGTAGGTTATATGCAAACACTACACCATGATATAAAAGACACTTGAGGGTTCACAGATTTTGGTACCTGAGGGGGTCCTGGAACCAATACTCTGAAGACATCAAGAGATGACTGTACATTATTTATGTAGTATATGTGTGTGAAGACACACACACACACACACACACACACAGAGCAAACAGAAGGTTAATAATATGTATAGCTCACATACACATGGGAGTACCCATGCAAAAGAAGTGTAATTCTGTGATAGATTTTATAACTAAAAAAAGAAAGCAGTACCCAAAAAAATAAGATAAATCAAGATTAATTTTAGTGTTGTTAAAGATGATATAGGCTGTCTTTAGCTTTAGCAGTGAAATCATTTAATGAATGGTTGCTAAGATTTGACATATAAAAATCTTACCCAGTTAGCTCTTTTTGTAATTCACCATTTTTCTTCTTTTCTTGATGCAAAGTAAATTCCAGAGATTCTGTTAACTCAGAAAGTTTCTTTAATTGTTCTTTATCTTCCGACTTTGAAAAACAATTTAAAATCTTGTTATGCTACATATATGAAAAGTATGGTAATAAAACAGGACTAATTTATGTGAAATCTAGAAAAAATTAGTTTCCCATGTTTTTTCAGAGAAACATTAGTCAGAACACTCTAGTGCCCCTGATAACATGTCTTAGTTTGCTTTTCTCATTGCTGAGACAAAAACCACCTTCAACTTAAGGGAGGAAAGGTTCATTTAGCTCACAGTTTGTAGAGGTTTCAGTTCATAGTTGGCTAGCTCCCAGGCACCGTGGCATGGCAGCGGGACATCGCAGAGAAGACAAGCAGCTGCAGTAGCAGCAGCAGCAATAAGCAACAAGTGACAAGCCTCTTTCTGTCCCTTCTATCTTATCCAGGCTACCCACCCTCAGGATCCCGTCCTTGATCCCAGAATTATGCCAAACCAATCAGTGGACCAATTTAGTAATCACACCTTTAATCCCAGCATCACACACTCTAGATTCAGCCACCTCTGAGAAAGCCCCACCCACGACCACATGAGGCTTTGGGGGACATCTAGACACAGCCAGAACAACATGCATCTCTGTGTTGGAGCTGCATGGATTAAGTTGCTGCGACTTTAAGAAATCATTTGGTGGAAGGAGCTGGCTCACAGCTCCAATTCCTTGCACACAATGCATCCTGTGACCCTAATTTCCACACAGGAGAGCATGAAAACAGGAGACTCTGCTCTGCTTGGTCAACAGTTACATGGTTTTCATTATACATCAGCAAACTGTCACCAGACTTGTACATCAATCTTCTGGACTGTTATTTCTTTGAGTAGCTGATTAGCTCAAATGGCTGGAAAAAATTCTGAAAGTACAATGCTAGCAGCACTAGTTACTCTGTAAGGTAAACAGCCATTTCTACTTTTTTACTAACATCTTTTTCCTTTTCTTACAGTCAAAGAGAAATAAATGTTTCTTTGGGAAAAAATGATTGCCTAATGATCTAGTATGTATTCTTTGTTGTTTTTTTTTGTACTGGGGATTGAACTCGGGTCCTTGCGCTTGTGAAGCAGGCGCCAGAATCACTGAGCTAAATCCCTGGCCCTTTTTTTTTTTAAGTTCTTCATTTTTTAAAAAATTTTTATTTTTTGGTACCTGGGATTGAACTCGGGACCTTGAGCTTGTGAGACAGGCGGCGGAACCACTGAGCTAAATCCCTGGCCCTAGTATGTTTTCTTGATAAGAATATAAATTACAAGTATTATACTCAAAAGCTCACAAAAAGGCTTTGATTCCAAGAGAAATTCAAAATTCAAGATTACATAATTAAATTTCCTAAGTTATTGTAAAATATTAGTTAGGACTCAGAATATATAGTTATATATCAATGTCCAGAGCAGCATTATTTCCAACAAAATGTGGAAATAACTTTCAGGTCCATTAATGGATAATGGATAAACAAAATGTGGTATATATAAAATATTGATTATAGATTATCACAATCTTTTTAATTAAAATATTACTGCCAATCTCATTAACTGTATAAATTCAACTACCTGCTATAAAGTTGAGGACTTCACTATTAGTAGAGCAAGTAGTATCAATATGATTATGACAAATATTTTTATTAATGAGATTTTTCTTACTGCCTGAAATATTCCTATAAGCTACCGGAGAAATAAAAACTCCTTTTCACAATGATAGAATTTAAAAAGAGACTGACTTACCAAATTTGCACTTAACAGGTTTTTCTGAAGCTGTTCAGTTTTTCCTGCTTGCTTTTTAATTTTCACTTTTAACCTGGAATTTTCAAGTTCAAGCCTAAAATATTTATTTGAAAATAATTATTTTCATGGACCTATTTTTTTTTTAAAAATCACATAATTTTTGAACATTTGAAAGAATACACATAATCTTAAAAATTGGAAAAACTAGATGATTTGGTAATTATCATTGTTCTAGCTGTGGTCGTGGTTAACTTTTCTTCTGCAGTGTTGTGGATTGAACCCAGGGCCTCATATGTAAAGCTCTCACCATTGCACTATCTGCACAGCCCTAAATTACACATTCCAAATAACTTTATGAGCGCTAGAATTTCACATGGTTTGACAGAGATTTATTGATTAACTGATGTTTTTCTCATACTATATTTCTCATTTGCTTTATAAATACTCAAGTTATTTGTATGCTGCTTTAAATTATACTTTTGTAGATATTCTTGCATCTTCTCAGCACACTGCGCAGCCTCTGTGTGTCGATTCTGTTCTTCTTCCAACTAAAAAACAAAATGAAACAAGAAACAAAAAACTTTACTAATAACCTGTCCACTACCAGTTTTCACGCTACAATTGTAAAGGAACACAGCCACAGTGCTCCACCTCCACACTGTTTATAATTATCTCTGTGCTGCAACAATAGAGTTAACTAAATTTTTGAAGCAAGGATCCTCTGCCCCACAAAGCCTAAAATAACACTATCTGGCCCTTTACAGAAAAGTTTGTTGATCTCTGCTCTAAGTCTGAAACACACTATTTCTGATTTTAGCTATGTCACTATAGGTACTCAAACTGACAGAACTGGAAGGCAGGCACAAGTGCTATGTGCCTGGAGCCCCAGCTACTCAGGAAAGTGAGTCTCCAGACCAGCCTTGGCAATAACAGGGAGATCCCTGTGTTGCAGTAAAAAAACCAAAAACAAAAAAAACTTGGTAAAATGGGGAAAAAGAGGAAATCCTTTACTCATGTTGTCCTTTTAGTTGTATTTTTATATTACAAGCATTATACTGTACTTTTATATTTTCGTATTTCAAGTACCATTCATCAACCATGATTTGAAAAATTCTTACATATGCCCGACAAAAGGTATGTCAGTGATACTAAAATGAACATTATCCTTCAGTAACATCTAGATGGCCCCTGAAACTGTTTGAGAAACAGTATCTACACAGAAGCCAGAATGCCTGGCCCTGAGTCCCAGCTCCACCAGTTACCAGCAGTGGGACAGTAAGAAGATGAACTTTGTCTTGTTTTCTTCATCTATGCACTGGAGATAACAGCATCTACACCTCACTAGATGGCTGGGAAAATTAAATGAGGGAATATACACAGAGAGCTTAGAAGTGTGACACACAGTGAGCTATATAAAATCTTTGCTATTTGATAAAATCTGATATTTTAGGGAAGCTGAGGCACAAGGTTGCCTAGGTCAAGCCCAGCCTTGATAATTTAGTGAGACCATTCCTCAAAATTTAAAAAAGGAGCTGGCCTTGGTGTCACACACCTGTGATCCTAGCACTCAGGAGGGTGAGGCAGGATTGCTATAAGCTCGAGGATACTTTGGGGCAACATACTAAATTCAACGTCAGCCTGGGATATATAGTGAGCTCCTATCTCGAAAACCAACAAGAAATAAATTAGGCCAGGTGTAGTGGTACATGTCTATAGTCCCAGCACTCAGGAAGGCTGAGGCACAGAGGATAGCATATTCAAGCCCAGCCTGGGCAATTTAGCAAGATCCTGTCTCAGAATAAAACACAAAAACAGCCTGGGATATAGCTCAGTGGAAGGCCCAGGATTCAATCTCCAGTACCAGAAAAATTTATTTTTAAAAAGGTGAAGCAGTAAAGAGGAAATAGAGGAGTTTTCAGGATGAACCACGGCTCTGGGTGAGGCTGTGGCCAGCAAGGTCCAGGGGGGTTTGGAGGAGGGAAGGAGGGAGACACTCACTGTGCTGCTCCCTGGTGCCTCCTGAGCTGACTTCAGGCTAGAGAAAGCAAAATCTGATGGCAGGCAATGGAAGAGGTCTTCTATACAAACTCAACTGGCCATTATTCACAAAGAAGGCAGAAAGAAATGCAGCGCATGGGGCCCAAAACACACCCCATTGGTTAATCGATGAGACCCACTGATTAATTCCAGTAGCCAATGGTACTTTACTGTAACAACTTGCAGCTTATTTTCTCTCAGCCCTACTCAGCGGGCAATGATCTTGCAGACCGCGCTTCCTGGATTAAGTAGTATGTGCATGACATGACCACAAGAGGGGGCTAAAGCCACTGAGCTGAAGCTATTGGACCTTGTTGCTAAATAAAGGTTCCTAAATCAATTCGTTTTCAGTAACTGCTGGGCTGCTTTTGCAAGCACTCTGATGAGCAAATGAAGGGTGTGTGGTATGGTACATCACACAGAGCTTTTCAGTTGGTCAAATGCATGGTCTATAAATCCCGGATGCAGCTATATAATGAAGAAAGACATTTCTTTTCTATGGAAAGAAAAATATGAATATTTGATAGAAAATTCTCCTCTACTAGATAAAGTGCTTTCAATTTTATATTTCTTAAAATATCTTTGTAATATAAACCTCATTATGTCAATCTTTCAAATAAATTATTGGTTATAGTTTAAAGTACTTAATTTTTTTAGACAGGGTCTTTCTATGTAGTCCAGGCTGGCCTTGAATTCACTATGTAGTCCAGGCTGGCCCCAAACGGTGATCCTCTTGCCTCAGCCTCCTGAGTGCTGAGATTACAGGCATGCACCACCATGGCCAATCTCAATTTTTTTCCTAGTAACTGTTAAGCAAAAATATTTTCAATTTACTCAAGGACAGGTGATGACATGAACATGAAAACATTATTCTCTCCTTGGGTGAATTAATTTATGCTTTGTAGGGAACAGGGGAAGGGGACGTTACTAGAACCTCTGCAATAAGTCCTAGTCTCCTGTGAACCATGGACAGCACAAACTTATTATACAGGAAAGGTAGGAAAAAATGAGACTGAGAAGAAGCTGAGCTTTGGGCCTGATCAGTGCTGCTCTGAGTAGCAAAGATGAAAGCCCCCAAGCTTGCCTCACCTTTATTCAGTACATTGGGAGAAACAAATGTAACAAATGACTGGGAGGCTGTGGAAATCCTAGAACACTGAGGAACTGAGTAGATGAAGATTTTGTTCCTCCCAGGATGTCTTCAGCTGGTGTAATCTTGTCCTGGAGCATCACAGCATCACCAGACCAGTGAGGTCTTAGCTGTGACCCCAGGCCAAAATGGAGTTATGTCTTGAAATGCCATAGCTGGCCTGTAGGCAGGAGAACTAGGCTAACCAAATGACTTTTCCCCAAAATTATGCAGAATTGCTCCCAACATATCTCCCTTTTTTTTTTTTTTTATGTGAGGGTGTTTTTAGGAAAAATGAGTGCACCCAACAATGGCTTGTCCCTATATATTGTGAGGATCTATAGTGTGTTTGACTGGCTTAGCTATCTATAATAAGCATAATTTCTTTTAATTTTGGCTGTAAAAAGATTAAAAATCTAATAATTTTTTTAAAACAATTTTGGCTAAAAAACTTAAAACTCTTGTTGAACTCAAATAAATATTATCTTCAGTTATACTTTTCTATTGGGTGTTTAAGACCAAGTTATGATGAGACCTATATTAAATAAAATTAACTTCTTGCTATCTAACAAGCTCAATTAAGTCTCCTCAGGCACTGTCTTGGAACCATGCATAGAGCCTCTTAGCTCCTCTGTCAGTGTCAACTGCCCAGTTATATCACAGCCTTGCTCGACCATGTTGCTTTCTGTGAAAGCATGGGAGATTTTTCCTCCAGGTGACATTCCTTTGGCACACTTTTTGTTGGATCTTACTGCTTTGGTGTTCAGCAACCTAGGGGAGCTCAGGAGGTTGGGTGACTCACCAAAGATGCAGGATCTTGGAGATGGTTCCCTAATGTCCTGGATCTTTTTGTTGTTTTTGCTGTTGACCTTGGAGGGCCAGGGCCAAAATATTGGCTGCCTTCTTGGCCCAGATACCTTTTAGTTCTGCTCTCTAAACTTTGGTTGTTGAACACCCAGAAGAGAAGATCAATAACATTAACATTGTAAGAGGAGTAGTGAACTCAACTATCATAATTTTACCCAGATATTAAGCATTTTGGAATAAAAAAATATAGTTAAAAGACTGTTATTATTGCCAATCATGGTTGCTTTAGTGGTTGAATCCCTAAGTAGCTATCTTTTTATAGGATGTCATCTAAGGAAAATGTATCAGCCTACAAATGTGCCTATTATCATAGGTGGCTGAAGCGTAAGAGAAAGGGAAATATCTGAATCAAAAGGTTATTACCATAAACAGTATGTTGAAAGACCTGTACAATTAGAGGGCATGAATACATTATGTACACCAGAAAAGGAGCAGTAATAAATATCACAATGATATAAAACCCTATGTTCTTCAATGTAGTTTAGTACCAAAAGCATCTAATAACACTCTTTTGTTTATGCTACAGAAATTAATCTTCTGAAGATGACCAATGTAGACATATCACAATAACATATTTAGAACTTAACCAATGAAAATACAAAAGAATCCACTGAAATCGGTATCCTAAAACACTTTATATTATTAAGCAGCTGTAGATTAACAGTTGACATGTTAAATTTCATACATACTTGACTTCGGATTTGACTTAATTTTTTCTTTAAATCCCGTGTCTCATCTTCTAAATTAATGCGATAATGTGATGAAATTTCCAATGAAGCCTCTGACATAGATTGTTTTTTTAGGGTGTCTGCCAGTTCTTGTTCAAGTTGCCTCACAACTACCTGAGAAAATATTTGTTACTGATTTTATAAATCACCTTATGACATGTTAATATTTAACTCACATATATTCTGAAAAATACCACCATGTACATCAGTTCATCTTTCTAAATCGTCTTCATGGCTCCTGTTTATTGCCGAGTTCACTTAGGGACATAGAAGGTAGTGTTTTCTTGCTCAATCACTCTTCTGTTACTTGAACACTAGAGTCAACCCTCTATCCACTCCTCTGATGAATTTGCAATGTTTACAACCTACTTAAGTCTCAAGAAGAAATGGGCACATGGGTGGGGCTGGTGGTGGTAAATTCCACATATTTTCCCTCATTTTTGTTAGAGACTCAAATTAACTTTAGAGTTATGTTAGAGTTTATATTCAACCCTCTGCTCATATCCCTCCAGTAGGTGCCTATCTCATAATAAAAGTGAGTTCCTAGGTAACATGGCCTTTACCTCTTTCTCTGACCTCAGCTGATACAACTCTCTCCCCTACACACTCTGTTCCTGCTGTATAGGAATCCCACCACCTGAATTCCTTAGCTGAAAATGGAGATTCAATGTCAAAGTAATATCACAGATTGCTATAATTATCTTTGTAGTGGATAATTCATATCCTTTACACAATAGGAACAGCCTCAAAATGAAAAGCACAAGAAAGTTACTTGATAAAATGTTCAATAAATGATATGTACCAGTAAGAAGATTAAATCAACTATGGTTTTGCTGTAAATTGCACATTTTCCCCAATTTATGATTTAATGAAAAGCTTATGCCTTTTAAAGAGTTGAGAGGTCCTAGGAATATATAATTTGAGATAAACATTTTCAGATTTAGGTCTTGACAACATGAATAAAAATAAAATTATATATATATAAATCTGGAATGAACTGTCAAAGTATCCCATTTAATTGAATCTTAATTTAAAAATACCCATGAGCATTTCCATTCATCATCTTCATCGTGGTCTTAAAGTACAGCAACACAAAGATGACAATTAGTTCATGGCTGGGTGCAAGTTAGGGATACAGCATGTATATAACATGCACCAGGCCTTGGGTTCAATTCCCAGCACTAAAAACAACACAAAGAAA
This sequence comes from Heterocephalus glaber, assembly GCF_000247695.1. Next base: position 11,189,158 of record NW_004624811.1, read on the forward strand.
CCTCAGATCTAACTTTTTCTTTGTGGATTTCAAATTCAGTTCTATATAACTCTGAAAGTTTAAAAAATGTTTAATGAAGACATGATTTTTAATTTTCCGTATTTCTGCAGTACAGGTGACAGCTCAGAACATGCACAGCTGTGTGCTGCTGGGATCAGGGCAGCAGGGACACTCATCACCTCAGGGCTCACTCTGTCAGGAACCAGATCTGAGCTGTATTTGCTGCAAACAAGGGATGTTTCTGGGCTGATACAGGAGGCACATTTATAAACTATATACTTTTATATCCAACTAGATTAAACATTTATCCATAGTGAAATTTCACTTTGAGTTTCCTTTAGGAAGTTTGAAAAATATTTACCTTTCTTGATACTTACTTCTTTTTCTGCTTTCTCATTTTCATACTGATATACTCTTTCTTTTAAATGATTACATTCATTGATTAACTCTTTATTTCTGTCTTCTAGCATGAGACTTTGTTTTTTACTCTCACCTTGAAGTGTCTTCACAATATCATGAAACTGGTCTTGGATATTAATTAGTGTCCTTTCTTTATAGTCAACTTTGTTGTGAGCATCATCCAACTGCTGTCGAAGCAATGCATTTTCACTTTGTAGTTGAGATAATCTCTCTTCTATAGATTCCTGCTTTCCCATATATTTATTCACTTTCCCTTGTTCATCCTGATACATGTGTTTAATTTCTTTCATTTGACACTGTGTTTGCTTTAGGTCTCTTTGTACCTGTTCTAAAACTGAAGTCTTTTCTCTAAGAGCATCTCTTGTATGATGGAGCTCAATTTCTAGGCTATTGAATTTTCTTTCAGCTTTAGAAAGCTGTTGGGAAAGCATCTCATTATTATCTTTTAGGTTAGATATGTCAAAATTCAGTTTGTCCTGTAAACGAACCCACTCATCCCTTGCTCTCTGGAAAGCAAGTTCCACATCTCTTTTTGAGGTCTGACTTTCATCATAATTGTGTACAGCAGCAGCCAGTCTGGAACGGTATGATTCAATTTCTGTTTCGAGTCTTTCCTTGATTCGTTTTTCATTCTCTAGTTTAGAATTTAGCATTGTATTTTCTATTGTCAGACTATTAAGCTGTCCATTGGACTGAAATATTGTTTCCTCATTCAGCTTTATTGTCCTTTGAAGGTCATCATTCTTTTCATTTGCAATTTCAATATCTCCCAGATATTTCTTTTCCTTTACCTGGTTCTGATTTTTTATTGCATCTATTTCTAGTCTTAACCTGGTAATTTCATCCTGCAATCTGTGATTTTTATGCAACATATCTTCTTCATGACTAATAGAAACCTAAGTAAAACAAAAAAGACATTTAGCTAGCACTCAATAAAATGACATATTGCAATTTCCTCTGAAATTAAATAACCTGCATATTTATACAAAGAAAGGCCTGCAATAAATAGATATCCAACTGAGTAAAAGCTTACAGAAATGTCAAAGCTTACAGAAGTGTAACTTCCCAAAAGTTTAAAAAGTTTTTTAAAAAGTTTAAATGAAGGCACAATCTATAATTGTAAAAAAGAAACAGTAATTCTTAGGAATCTCAGAATTGGAAAAACTTTTTCTGAATTACAACAGATCTAAGACACAAAGTAAAAAACGTGATCACATTAAAAATCAGATTTACATTCTGATATCTAATGTATATAGCCAGTCCATAGTAGGGGCCTAAAGCTCTACAGGTATTGTAACAGATGAAGTTTTCTAAAGTTCTTTCAGTTCTTTTATCCTGGAAATATTATATAGTCCCTTTTTCTAACATCTTTGTAGTCAGTTGTAAGAATTAGTTATTGATAAATGCTAAATCTAAGTACCACACTAATAGTTCTACATACATCAAGAACTCATTTAGTTATCTAATTCTGAAAAGAAGAGGTTAAAATATAAGCAAACCAACCAGGTTTGCTCCAGGTCTTTGACTCTACACCTAGTACTCCTTCATCCAACCAGCTTTTTCTGTATTATAAATATATAAATAAAAAGGTTCATATTTTAAAATGCTTATGGTAAATGAGATAAAATTTGTAGCACTCCTCTTAGAAAATCCTGAGATAAGGTGCTGTTGCATAACTTTTTGTTTCCTTTTCAGTGTCTGAAATGCTAGTAAATGTGAAACAGGAAAAGACACTGAGCCAATTTAATAGAAACAAAATACCAGCTCTTTACTTGGAGCATACCATCACTCTTCTCAAAAGTGGAGAAATTCCATCCAAAATAGGATCTCTGCGGGCCACACTTTTCCTCCTCACCCAATAGTGCTGGTAATAAACAAACCTCCACATTAACACACCAATGGGGTGAAATCACTGTCTAAAACTAGAACATTTACTGTTAGTGACAAGGGTTTTAAGATCACGGAAAAACCATTAATACCTATGGGAAATATTAGAAACCTTTCCTTGAGGTGAGGCCATTGTGAATTTGACCACATGACTGCTGCAGACCACTGGAGGTCAATGAAGATCACTACTTTTTAAGTACAAAGTTGCACCACCCTCAACACGTATACTGTATTTAGTACACTCATAAATAGTTTAAAAATCTTCCATGCTTTCCATATATGTCTGTAGTTGGCCTTTAACATACTCATGTGGTTTTTTTTTTTTTGGTATTGGGGATTGAACTGCCTTTAACATATGTACAAAGACAAACACATGCATTTAAAAATGGCTAAAGAAAGTACCTCAGGACTCATTTTCTCTGGTGCCATTTCTATTTCCTTTTGTTCACAAAAGCGATTTGCCAGAATCCCATCTGGTAACATTCTGCAATTCTGTTCTGGAGAAAGTTGGCTCAGGGTGTCATTTTGTTCCTCTAAAACCTAGAGATGCATTTCATTATGTTTTACAACTCATACCTTTGGGGAGGGATCTAAAAGTTTACCAGCAGAACCTTTAAGGAAAAAAACTATTAAAAGGAAGCAGCCTATTAAAGCACAAAGACCTGTATGCCACATGAATGACTCAAAATTTAAACTGCATAAATGACAGCTAATCTTTGTTAAAGAGCAAAAACATTTATTAAATATAGGCACAGTATTGTGAAATAAAATTTCATTAATATTTAATTTCAAAGCTAGTTAACTTTAACATAAAAATACCTAAATTGACATTTATGTTCGCGATTAAACCCATCTTACTTTCCATTCCTTTATTCAAAAAAATATACTGAGCTATTAGATGTTAAGATTTATAATAAATATTTTTAGCTATAAATGTCATTAATTTTATAAGGGTGAGATAACATTTTGTTTTCAACCTAAATAATATAGTAATATGGTGTATAACAACATTTTGTTCAACAATGGATGGTACACTCAACTGTGGCCCTTAAGATTATATTATTACATTGCTCAGTGATGTGATAGATGCTGTAAGTGGACATGATCATACACTTATGGTGTTTGCATAATAATGAAATTGCCAAACAATACATGTCTTGGATCGTATCCTTAATGTTAAGCAACACATGTCTATATGTTAAATCAGAGAAATACTATAATATCGATAAGACAGAAATAGGAAACTTATCAAAGATTAATTTACCTGATTCAATTTATTTCTTACAGTCTTCAGTTCAATATCTAGTGTTCTAAGAGAAATTTCAAGTTGCTGTTTTGCTTCAACTTCTTGGTAATATTGCTCTTCTTTTTTTCTTAACTGTTCTTTAATTTTTTCATAAAACTGATCAACATTTCTTCTCTTCTCCTCTTCTTGTTGTAAGGCAAATCTGCAGTTAAATATGCTTATTTAAAAATGCAGTTTGTTAGAGAATAAAAAGTTCATTAGTGATCTGGCTCTGCATATGTTGATTTGTTACCCTAATAAAATTTCTATATTTTCAAATATTTTTTGTTCCTAGTTTTCATATTTTAATTCTCTCACTTCAATCTCTTCTAAAGGACACACACACTTGAAGGGTAGTAATAAAATAATATTCTGTTGAATTTGTTACTATTAGAGCTTGTAAACATTATAGAAAAGGAATTTTGAAATTAGTAAAGTTACAAATTTAAACTATTTTTTAGCTGGGTGTGATGGAACATGCCTGTAATCAATCCCAGGTACTAGGGAGGCTGAGGTGGAAGGATCATCAGTTTGAGGAAAGCCTGGGCAACCTGGCGAGACTGTCTCAAAAAAGAAAAAGAGGGCTGAGGATGTAGCTCAGTACTCCCTGGGTTTAATCCCTGGTACGGGTAAACAAAAAGAGAAGCAAAAAAGCAAAAGCAAAAACAAAAACAAAAACACCCCTTTTTTACATAGTCATTACTCCTCAATTAAACATAAACTTAACTAGGTTTTTCAAATGTCAATGTTTATGCCGGGGATTTAGCTCAGTGGTTCCAGAGCCTGCCTCAAAAGCGCAAGGTCCCTAGTTCGATCCCTGGTACCAAAAAAAAAAGTCAATGTTTACAAATTAAAGATAAAATTTGCTTTTATGAAACATTACAGGTATCCTTAAAATGATCTATACTGTAAGACAGGACCTTCAGATATTTTTTTACCCAACATGTCACTATATAATCCAAGACAGGGCTAAGGAGTCTAGTACCTGTTATCACACTTTCTATGTTTATTTTGGGGGATAATTTCAACTTACTTGTTGACTATTAGGTATTTTATAAACAATTTAAACATCTCTTTGGAATAAGACAGGATCTAAATATTTAACCCAAAACAGTAATATATTCTTTCAATACAGAAACATGAATTAATATTACCTGTGAGAGAGAAGTTGGATAAACTAATCAGTGTCACTTTCCATTTGCTTTTTATTTCATGCATGCTGAGAATAACAGCTGGGGGAGGAAAATGAGGAGAAGGAAGAGGAGAAGAAAGAGGAAGAAAACTACACTTTTAAAAACATTCTTCTAGGTTGAAAAAAATGGCTGTTATGCTTGTGTCTAATGTCCTACAAAGCTTCATGAGGTCACAGGTGGAACCTTTTCAGAGGTGGCTGAATCTAGAGTGCCGTGATGCTGGGATTAAGGATGTGTGATTACTAAATTGGTCTACTGATTTGTTTGGCATAGCTCTGAGTGATTTTAAGGGTGCCCCACCCTGGGTGTGAGTGCTACCCAAAGTAAGGGTGGGTAGCTTGGGTAAAATATAAGGGATAGAAAGAGGGATAATGTGGTCATTTGTCACTTGAGGCTTTCTACTTCACTGCTTTACTGACTTCTACCTGCCCTGCTTTGCCATGGACTGTTTCTCCTCTGTGATGCCCCTCTGCCATGACACCCTGCCTTGGAGCCAGCCGATTATGGACTGAAACCTCCTATAAATGGTGAGCTGAAATAAACCTTTCCTCCTTTAACTCTGGGTATCTCAGCAACAAGAAAAGTAACAAAGACAGTGGCCATTTCTATTGTTGGAGAAACTGTAAATTAATATAAACTTTCTTGAGAACACTTCAGAAATGCTGATCAAAGATCTTTTAAATAGTTCTTATACTTCAGTAAAATAATCCTGCATTAAGGATTAAAGCTGACCCTTGAAAAACACAGATTTGAACTGTACAGGTCAGGTTTTG
>NW_004624811.1:11303807-11320308 GCF_000247695.1 Heterocephalus glaber
TGGTTTTGAGGCTTGTTTACATGTCTTCTCATTTTGAAGGGGGGGGGGGGTTCCTTGTGCCTGTGTGGCTCACCTCCTTTGTGCTGGGAGCAGTGGTACATCAGCCCGGGAGTCTCCTCCTCTGTGCTGCATAATTGCCCTTTCTGATTAACCTCTGGCTCTTAAGAAAGTATGGTCAGAAAATTAAACTTTGTTTAAAGTTATTGAATTGTAAAAAACATAAGAATAAAATATTTAATGGCAAATAAATGATGAATCATGGTATTTGAATCGCAGACTGTGAATCAAAGTCATCACATCATGAAAGGACTCATAGGAAAGACATTGTAATGGAGTGGATTGAATTAAAAGATGGATTCCTAAACTGTCAGAATAGAGAGAACAGGTCTTATATATTTAAGTTGATCTCTCCTGTGAAGAAATTTTAGAACTAATTTGTATTATTACTTAGGCTTGTTAATGGGAGGTTTGAGATTACAGAATTCCTCCATGATGGAGCTGAACTGAAACAGTTCTCAAGAATGCATCAGCTGTACGCTGTGACAGCTTCTCCCTTCTTCTCCAAAGGCCACAGCTCCTTCTGCTCCATGATCACATAATCCTTAGTAAGGACTTTTGGTCAGACACATCCAGTAGTCTCTACACTAAATCATGATTCTAAACGTCTGTTTTGTAGAACTGCAAACAGCTAATAATAACAATAGTGTATAAATACATCAGCTTGTCATTTTAAATATTTTCTGGTATATTTTGTCATGTGTTCATGATTTAAAAGAAGCAGGCAGTATCCCTCTTCTAGTATATATAAGCATTAATTAATATTAAGGGATATGACTACAAATTGTATAGCAAATGCTCCATAACTAAAGAAAGTTAAATCTTATAACTGCTATTGTTGCTGAAATGTGGCTTTGGCATTCTTGAATTTCATAAGTACTTCTGGCCAAAAGGCTTACTAGGATACACTGTGTTTTTAATCATCAAAGTCTGTATTCATTTAAAAATCATACAGTAAACATCTTTTGCCCGGATGTTAAATAGTCACTGTTCTAGTAGTTGCCCATGAAAATTGAAGCATGTTAAACTATGCAAATTGAAAAGAAAGAATGAGCTCATAAACTGAATCAAATTCATTCTAGCTGCAAATGAGTATCTACTAAACGGGATGGAAACAGTAATGTTTTATATGTAGCTTGGAAAGATATTTAAAGTAATTCAAACCTTTCTCCAGGTGGAAAGCAAGAGAGTGATACTGACCTTTCCTTATTATAATTTTATATTTTGTAAATACAATATTTATATTTTATCATAATATATATAAAGATTTCATGACCTTACCAAATTTATTTTAAGTTACCTACTTGTTCTTTATTTTGTAGAGTCTAAATATGTCTCATATATAGTGTCAATATTAGAAGAAATAATTGCTGCAATGCAGTTTTGAAGTTTGTTAAAATTTGCAACTTCAGTCATACTTCTTATGTATTAGTGATTTAAATATTTTAACTTAACAGCTGTCTGACATTATGGTTTCTAGTACTTGAGAAATTTCAAATATATTTGCAATTTTATGCTGATTGCCCAGGAATACAAAGTCATATTACATTGCCCATTTTGACATTGAAAGTGTGACTGCCTTGCTTTAGATACTATAGAAACTGTGTTTGCAAATGTGTAGGAGCATTTTCAGTTCCCTACATTTCCCATGCAACAGGAAGTTTGATGTCTGGAGTGAATAACAATCATACAGATATAAAATAAATGTAAATCAGTATTTTCTAAAATATCAAGAACAGATGGACTCTTGGGGAGTACATTTTATAAATATATTCAAATATATGTTTCCTAGAATATGTGCACTATGAGATTTGGCATACCTCTTTCCATTCCTATCAGTAATAACTCCAAATGCATGCACTTTTCTGTAGTCAGTGTTAATAAAGCACAGTAAGTTGCTAAACCCTGGTTTAAACCCTTAATGTACTCTGTCACCATGGTGAATAACATTCACATGGTGAATGTTATGACCTTTATTTCTAAATAGATGTAAAAGCACTATAAGATCTAGCAAGTTGTTCAGTAGCATACAATTAAGTTGTTATTTGAGCTGTGTCACAGTCAGAGTTTTCACCATTGTGTCTTCATTCTGTTCTGGATCCCAGAAGGTAAAACAGGAGTGCTTGTTTAGAGCTATTGGACCTGATTTTGGTTTATCATTTTTGGCTTCTTAGCTTTTCTGTGGCAGCTCCTGCAAGTGCTCATTGTGTTGCACCTGTTGATGTACTTGTTCACACTGCTGGGGAATCTGCTATTGAGGGTACTGTCTACAGTGAATGTATACTGCACACATTTATGTACCTACTGTCTGCTTTCTCCATCTCTAAAATTATGTTCTGTGTGATAATCAAAGTTTATCAACCTGTCCTGCCTCCACTGCTGTGTCATATGTGGCATAAGCTAATCGCATGTTCTTCAGCTTTTGCTATACTCAACCCTTCTTCATGGTTATTGGGTAACCCCCCTATATGCACTTTTTATGCCCTGTGTTACATTCTGTGCAGTAGCTCTCTGACTATCTTGGAGTTTTTCCTGAGATATTGTTAAGGTTTAAATCTAGGTGTTCTCCCAAAGCATCATGGACTTATAGTTAGAGCTTTTGAGAGGTGACTGGATCATGAGTGTGGGACTGGATTAGACATTAATGGGTTTATAGCTGTATATAATGTTGGGAAGTAAAGCCGGGTGGGAAGAGGTGGGTTACTGCAGGTGTGCCCTAGAAAGGTGTATACATATATCATTCCTCCTCCCTTGATGGCTTGCTGCTTCCCAGTACCCTGCCAAGTATAAGCTTTCTGTATGCCATGACCCTCTGCTAAGCCACCCTGCCTTGGAGCCAGACAACTATGGATTATAACCTACATAAACTAAACCTTTTGTCCTTTAAATTGTGGGTGATGGGGTATTGTACCTCAGTGCTGAAACAGTAACTCAGAGAAATTTGTTCATTTTCAGCATTTTGGTGACAATAATAATTTTGCCCCTTTTCTTATGTGTATCTAAATGTAACTCAAAATTGTCTCTGCCACATTTTGCAATGAATGTTGAATTATTTTGAAGCATGTTAATCATCATGTGTCAGATCTCATTGTCTATGTAGTTATTGTGTTCTCCTGCCATCAGATGGCTGCCATTTGAAGGATCCACTCTGCTGAAAGACAGCAGATGTCCAGCAATCAACCTTACTGTGCTTGTAAAAGTACTCTGTATTTTCCTTTGTCATTTACTTCTACACCAATTTTAGAAATAAGAAAGACTCCACAAAAGTCCTGCATACAATAGTCATAATATCCTCATACTCAGCCTCAGGAACAAGGATCAGAACAACATAAGAAAGGCCTTACTCATAAAACTCTTACCTCAGAGTATTTTGGCTAGAGATGTAGTTAATAGGGACACTATGGCCTCCATTTTTCTTCCTTCTTTTCTCTCCATTTTTGCTCCTCTCACTTCTTCCTCACTTTCCTCTGTTGTTTAGTTTCTTCTTTCTTCCTTCCTTAATTTTCTTATTCCTTCTTTCTTTCATAGATTTAAAGAGTCTTAGAAACTCTTGCATCATAATCCATAGAATATAGCCCGATATAGTATTCCATGTGTGTTCTCATTTTTTCCTGTCCTGTGACAGGCCATTTAGAATAGCCACAAGAAGTATGCCCTTAATGTAAACCTAAAATGTTATCATCTTTCCTTTAACACTGCTTCAGATAGACAATTTAAACTGATGAATACAGTTCTGCCTCAGGAATATTCAAATGTATGGAAGTTGTACTTTTTGAAAGAGGGAGGAACCTCTAGGATGTTTAGCATTTATTATTGAAATAACTACATAGGTCAATTGAGATGTAGGGTTAAAGAAAAAAGTTAAATAAGCATAACATGCCAGTCATTAGGCACACAGCAGCTTGGGACTATATTGAACTGGAATCATGAAAGCAACCAATGCTCAGGAAAAAGTGGACAATTCACATTTAATTCATATTTTATTATAAATCTTGCTATTTAAAAATGAGTTTTTGGCACCTTTGCTTTTACATAAGAAAAAAATACTCTCATGCTTTAAATTTATGTTCAACATAAAGGACTCTTGACCATAACAAGCTACAGAGTGTGGGAAAGCAGGTGTCTCATGTACAGATGGTTTGGGGGTTTGGTTTTTTGTGGAGGTGATTCACATTGCCATAGGGCTTTTACTGAAAAATGTTTGCTGTTTTACTTGCAAACATTTTCTGACTTCACACCAGAATTTGTACATATGAAAAATGTTTGTGCAGGGAATGCTTAGAGAAAGAAAGACACATTTAGGTTTTTGTAGTCATTAATTGTGATATACCCTTGATGAGTAGGAAACTCTAGCAAGTTAGTAAAGCTTTGGGTGTGTCTGTGAGTGACTGGCTTGTGGGACACAAGCTAAGCAGAGAAAACCCACCCTGCATAGTGTTAGCACCAACCAATAAGCTTGTACCTAAGATGGAATAAATAGGGAAGAAAGGAAGTCTCTGTTCTATGTAGGAGCTCTGGTATCTGCTATTGCCTTTGGGTGTTGGTCTCCAGTTCCTTGAGGCTTCCAGTGCCAACTCTTCAACCTTTCAGTGGAGATTCTTTAGTAGGGAAAGAGTGAGAAGAAGGGGTATTGGATCAGAGTTAATATTTAAGGTCATGTCTCCTTGCCTTACTCAGACAACCCCAGACATATAATTTACTAATAGCATCTTTCAGGCTAATAAATTTGACAGTAAGTCTAACCATCACATGATACCAGGTGAGAACTTTACTTGGGGAAATTAATATGTTGAAAGAGAGAAGAAACTTTTAATCTGTGAGAAAGGAACAGTATGTTATAAAGAATTCAGTCTGATAAGGTCTTAGCTATTCCTACCTCATCATGAAGTGATTGAAGGTGGGGCTACATTGCAAATATTATTCTGGCCCTTCTCCTAAGATTAATCTTCAGAGTTCTAGAATTCTTTGTGATCTTGGAATAAGTGACTTTCCTGTCTGAGACATTAGAAATAATTCCTTTTCTTTCACATTAATTCCTTAACATAATACTGTCACCATATTATAACAGCTTTTTCATTTATTACATATTCATATTTCCCTTTTTGGCATGATTTTATTTAATTTAATGAAAATGTTGATAAGGTTTGAGAAGTCTGTGCCATGAAACTAAGTGTCTCCTTTAATTTTCTACCCACTGACAACCTTAGGCCTTTCCCTCTATTACATTGTGTTCTTCTCTTGCCTGGATCGAGATTCTTCTTTGGGTTTAGTGATTCTCTCCATGTGACATTGACTCTGAAAGTTCAGTGGCACAGTTGTGATCCTATTTTCAAAGACAACAGAAAAGAAAGAGCCCATAAGTCCGGTAAGGAGACACAGGCACCTCTGCAAAACTAGGAGCAAATATTCCTCAATACAGTGATCCAACAGGCTGGATCAAGTCAGTGTTCAAGGAGGAAGCCTGGGCTGAGAAGGGGTTTGTCTACAGTCTTTCATTTGGGTCTTACTGAAGCAGCTATTGTATTGTTTTTCTTCTCCCTCTTGGCTCAGTGGGCAGAAAATGGAGCAGCCTTGTATCAGTGAAGAAGAGTTTCTGTTTTATGAACTATCCAGTCAGCCACACTGGCCAGAGAATAGAATCCTCTGTCAGGCACTCAAGTCAGAAGCTCCCAGTGTGCTGCCGAGACTCCCAACCTGGCTTGGCCTCACTTGCTCTATGACTGCTACTGAGTGTGGCTGGATGGGAAGGTCCTGGGAGACTCTCAATCCTCAAAATGGTGATTATTCAAGGTCAAATGGCCCACACTAGGAGCAAGTCTTGTGGTGGACGTGTAACTTCTGGTTAGAAGTGGACAGAACTAGCTTTGGCAGGATCTGGGCCTCCCTGGATCAGTTGGGGAATCTTTGTTCCTGTATGTGAACTCTCACTGGTACACATTTGGTCCTTGGTAACCCTCTGGGCAGGGCTGAGACATCTGCCAGGACTTAAGGATCCTGTCTTGTCCCAGTGAATTGACTTTACCATGGCCAGCACTCTGGCTTTGCCAGCTCAGTCACCATGCTTTTCAGGGAGCAGGAGAGTTGACGGGAGACTCATGACACGTATGTGAGGTTTCTGTGTGGGTAAAACTGATATGTTGGCTTCCCTGTTTTTTCTTTCAGCAGCAGACCAGGTATTATGATTTATATCCTCAGTGTCTCCTAAATGTCCCATGAATCTGAAAGTTGATTGGTTTATTAATTCATTGGTGAGTTCAGTGTCTGAATGTGCTCTTAGGTGGTGGAAATTTATTGGAGATGGGTAAGTTTTGCAGTTAAAAATGGAATGGAGGGCCGGGGATTTAGCTCAGTGGTTCCACCACCTGCCTCACAGGCACAAGGTCCTGAGTTCAATCCCCGGTACCAAAAAAAAAAAAAAAAAGGAATAGAGAATTGATTTACCTCTGAAGAAGCAAAAAAGTTTATAAGTAAATGACTAGTTTTGCATTTCTCATAAATATGCCTAAAGATCCATAGAATTATGATGCAGGTCAGCAAACCACCTATGGTTTCTTCCAGTGCATCTCTCTGATTTCATCTAGTTTCCCCCAAGGTGGCCACAGGATGGATTTTCTGGAAGCTCTTTGGACCTTAACAATTTCTTCAAGCAAAAATGTTAATTTGGTTTCAATTCTTTGGAATTTTGAGTAAATTAATAATTGAGGTTAGTATATCATTATTATTATACTGAAAAGATTATTTGTGGTTTCTTTGCCTCAAATGTTTGCCCATAGGATTGTAGGGAAATTCATGTTTCAGCCACTTCATTCCCTTATTCTACTGCCTCTGAGCTTGGGGTATTGCAAGTTGGTTTTTTAAAAAAAAATCTTTTTGATGTGATTAAACTATTATTATTGATTATTTTCTTCAAATGATAATGAATTAGAATTTTTGATAAAATAAGAAAAGTGCTGATGTACAAATGATGAAAATTCAAAATAAAAATTTTCATATGAAATATTCATCTAATATTTTACAGATGTGCCTTATCGTTTTGCCAACATGTGGAATAGCTTTATTTATATTTGTCCATCTAATATATTTTATTATATTTTTGTAGTTTTATCTTGTGCTTATTACATCTGGTGTAGATCCTTTTTAATTTATGGGATTTTAATGTTTGTAAAATTGTGTCACTGAGGGCTACATATGATGTAAAGTTTATAATTTCCAATCCATTTGTTTATATCTGATACATAATTACATGGCATATTATTATATATTAAGCTAGGGATATACTCTATGGTACAATGTCTTAGTAATTACATTAGGTTTTTGTTAATACCTTAATTTTTCCAGCATATTCCATGATATTATATGCAAGTAAAGACAATTTTGTGTGTTCCATCTATTTCTTTTTTTTTTTTTTTTGGTACCAGGGATCAAACTCAGGACCTTGTGCTTGTGAGGCAGGTGGCAGAACCACTGAGCTAAATCCCTGGCCCCTCCACTTATTTCTTTTTAGTCTTCTGCTTTGTCTGTATCCACTGACAAGATCTTACAATTTTTGTTCTCTAGATTTTATTTAATGGATTACATTAATTATTGAATAATGCCTTTGATACTTTAATAACTTATTGTCTATAATTATACAAATAATGAGCAATAAAATTTCCTATTTGTTGAGTGATTTTCATTTTTATGCTGCTACTGTTTCTCTAACTTTCTGATATTGTGACCTATCTACTTTTGTAATATGTATATTCATTGTTTTTAATTTCTTTTGAAGTACCTGTTTCTGAGTCCCTGAAATGATAATGTGTTGTACATTCATTTTCACTCTTAGGGTTAGGGTTAGGGTTAGGATTAGGGTTAGGGTTAGGAGTTAGGGTTAGGGTTGGGGGTTAGGGATAGTGTTTGGGGTTAGTGATAGGGTTAGGGTTAAGGTTTAGGCGTTATGGTTAGGGTAGGGTTAGGTTTAGTGTTAGGTGTTAGGGTTAGGGTTAGAGGGTTATGGTTAGGGTGTTAGGGTTAGCATTTAGGGATTAGGGTTTGGGTTAGTGCTTAAGGTTAGGTTTAGGGATAGGGTTAGGTTTAGGGTTTAGGGTTAGGGTTTAGTGGTTAGGGCTTAGGGTTAGGGATAGAGATCAGGTTATGGTTTAGGGTTAGGGTTTGGGTGTTTGTGTTAGGGTTAGGCTTTAAGGGTTAGGGTTAGCATTAGGGATAGGGTTTGGGGTTAGGGATAGGTTTAGGGTTAGGTTTAGAGGGTTATTGTTAGGGGTTATGGTTAGGGATAGGGTTAGTGTAAGGGGGTTAGGGTTAGGGCGTTAGTGTTAGTGAGTTAGGGTTAGGGGCTAGGGTTAAGTGTTATGAGTTAGGGTTAGGGTTTATGGTTAGGGTTAGGGTTTAGAGTTCAGTTCAGGGTTAGGTTTAGGTTAGGTTTAGTGTCAGAGTGATAGCTTTCTAATTGAAATGCCTGTGTCTTCCAGTGTGAGTTGGAAAGTTAACATTAGCTTAAGTTCGTTGAGAAGGTTAGGGATAATATCAAATGTCAAGTACCTGGGTATTGGGATTTGGTCCCGCTGCTTAGGGTTAGGGTTAGCACTAGGGTTAGGATTAGGTTTAGGTTTAGGGTTCCAATTCATGTACCTGCCTTTTGGAGGGTGTGTATGATTGTTAGGGTTAGGGTTTTTCTTTTCATAAAGGTCATGGATAGCGCTGAAATAGAGGTACCTGAGAATGACTTAGGGTTAGGGTAGGGTTAAGGTTAGGCTTAGGGTTAGCATTAGGGTTAGGATTATTTTTAGGTTTAGTGTTCCAATTCATGTACCTGCCGTTTTGAGGGTGCGTATGATTGTTAGGGTTAGGGTTTTTCTTTTCATAAAGGTCACGGACAGCGCTGAAATAGAGGTACCTGAGAATGACTTAGTGTTAGGGTAGGGTTATGGTTATGGTTAGGGTCAGGGTGATAGATAGCATTGAAATTGAATTCCCCATGGCTTTTAGTGTGGGTTGGAAAGGTAGTATTAGCGTAAGTTCATGGGGGATGTTAGGGATAATGTCGAATGTCAAGTACCTGGGTATTGTGATTTGGTCTCCCTGCTTAGGATTAGGGTTAGGGTTAAGATTACGTTTAGGTTTAGGGTTCCAATTCATGTACCTGACGCTTGGAGTTTGGTATGATTGTTAGGGTTAGGGTTCTTCTTTTCGTAAAGTTCATGGTTAGTGCTGTAATACAGGTACCTGAGAATGACTTAGGGTTAGGGTAGGGTTAGTGTTAGGGTTAGGGTTAGGGTTCAGGGTGATAGATAGCATTGAAATTGAAATGTGTGTGTCTTCAAGTGAGGGTTGGACAGTTAGCATTAGCATATGTTCATGGGGACAGTTAGGGATAATGTCAAATGTCAGGTACCTGGGTATTGGGATTTGGCCCCGCTGCTTAAGGTCACGGTTAGGGTTAGGATTATGTTTAGGTTTAGGCTTCCAATTCATGTACCTGAAGTTTGGAGTGTGGGTATGATAGGGTTAGGGTTCTTCTTTTCGTAAGGGTCATGGATAGTGCTGTAATAGAGGAATGTGAGAATGACTTAGGGTTAGGGTAGGGTTAGTGTTAGGGTTAGGGTCAGGGTGATCGATAGCATTGAAATTGAAATGCCTGTGTCTTCCCTTGTGTGATAGAAAGTTAGATTTAGCTTAAGTTCATGGGGAGGGTTAGCGATAATGTCAAATGTCAAGTACCTTCGCATTGGAATTTGGTCCCGCTGCTTAGGGTTAGTGTTAGGGTTAAGATTAGATTTAAGTTTAGGGTTCCAATATATGTACCTGACGTTTGGAGTGTGGGCATGATTGTTAGGGTTAGGCTTCTTCTTTTTGTAAAAGCCATGGATAGTGCTGAAATACAGGAACCTGAGAATGACATAGACTTAGGGTAGGGTTAGGGTTAGGGCAAGGGTTAGAGTCAGGGTGATAGATAGCATTGAAATTGAAATGCCTGTGTCTTCCAGTGTGGGTTGGAAAATTAGTATTAGCAGAAGTTCATGGGGAGGTTTAGGGATAATGTCGAATATCAAGTACCTGGGTATAGGGATTTGGTCCCGCTGCTTAGGGTTAGCATTAGTGTTAGGATTAGGTTTAGATTTAGGGTTCCAATTAATGTACCTGATGTTTGGAGTGTGGGTATGATTGTTAGGGTTAGGGTTCTTCTTTTCATAAGGGTCATGTATAGTGTTGAAATAGATGTATCTGAGAATGACCTTGGGTTAGGGTAGGATTAGGGTTACATTTAGGGTCAGGGTGATAGATAGCATTGAAATTCAAATGTCTGTGTCTTCCAGTGTGGGTTGGAATATTAGTTTTAGTGTAAGCTCATGGGGAGTGTTCGGGATAATGTCGAATATCAAGTACCTATGTCTTGAATTTTGGTCCCGCTGCTTAGGGTTAGGGTTAGGGGGAGGATTAGGTTTAGGTTTAGTGTTCCAATTCTTGTACCTGACCTTTGGAGTGTGAGTATGATTGTTAGGCTTAGGGTTCTTCTTTTCGTAAAGGTTATTGATAGTGCTGTAATAGAGGTACCTAAGAATGACTTAGGGTCAGGGTAGGGTTAGTGTTAGTGTTAGGGTTAGGGTCAGGGTGATAGATAGCATTGAAATTTAAATGCATGTGTCTCCCAGTGTGGGTTGGAAAGTTAGTATTAGCGTAAGTTCATTGGGAGGTTTATGGATAATGTTGAATGTCAAGTTCCTGGGTACTGTGATTTGGTCCCACTGCTTAGGGTTAGGGTTAGGGTTAGTATATGGTTTAGGTTTAGGGTTCCAATTCATGTACCTGACGTTTGGAGTGTGGGTATGATTGTTCGGTTTAGGGTTCTTCTTTTTGTAAGGTTCATGGATAGTGCTGAAATAGAGGTACCTGAGAATGATTTAGGGTTAGGGTAGGGTTAGGTTAGAGTTAGGGTTAGGGTCAGTGTGATAGATAGCATTGAAATTGAAGTGCCTGTGTCTTCCAGTGTGGGTTGGAAAGTTAGCATTAGTGTAAGTTCATGGGGAGGCTTAGGTATAATGTCCAATGTCAAGTACCTAGGTATTGGTATTTGGTCCCGCTGCTTAGGGTTAGTGTTAGGGTTAAGATTACATTTCAGTTTAGGGTTCCAATTCATGTACCTGACGCTTGGAGTGTGGGTATGACTGTTAGGATTGGGGTTCTTCTTTTCGTAAAGGTCATGGTTAGTGCTGTAATAGAGGTACCTGAGAAAGACTTAGAGTTAGGCTAGGGTTAGGGTTAGGGTTAGGGTTAGGGTTAGGGTCAGGGTCAGGGTCATAGATAGCATTGAACTTGAAATGCCTGTGTCTTCCAGTGTGGGTTGGACAGTTAGCATTAGCGTATGTTTATGGGGAGGGTTAGGGATAATGTCGAATGTCAGGTACCTGGGTATTGGGATTTGGTCCCGCTGCCTAGGGTCAGGGTTAGCGTTAGGATTAGGTTTAGGTTTAGGCTTCCAATTCATGTACCTGACGTTTGGAGTGTGAGTATGATTGTTGGGGTTAGGGTTAGGGTTAGGATTAGGTTTATGTTTAGGCTCCAATTCATGTACCTGACGTTTGTAGGTTGATTATGATTGTTAGGGTTCGGCTTCTTCTTTTCATAAGGGTCATGGATAGTGCTGAAATAGAGGTACCTGAGAATGACTTAGGGTTAAGGTAGGTTTAGGGTTAGGGTTAATCTTAGGGTTAGGGTCAGGGTGACAGATAGCATTGAAATTGAAATGCCTGAGTCTTCCATTGTGGGTTGGAAAATTATTATTAGCGTAAGTTCATGGGGAGGATTAGGGATAATGTCGAATGTCAAGTACCTGGTTATTGTGATTTGGTCCCGATTCTTAGGCTTAGGGTTAGGGTTAGGCTTACTTTTAGGTTTAGGGTTCCAATTCATGTATCTGACGTTTGGAGAGTGGGTATGATTCTTAGGGTTAGGGTTCTTCTTTCTGTAAGTGTCATGTATAGTGCTGAAATAGAGGTATCTGAGAATGACTTAGGGTTAGTGTAGGTTTAGGTTTAGGGTCAGGGTTAGGGTCAGGGTGATAGATAGCATCGAAATTGAATTGCCTGTGCCTTCCAGTGTGGGTTGGAATGTTAGCATTAGTGTAAGTTAATGGTGTGTGTTAGGGATAATGTCCAGTGTCAAGTACCTTGGTATTGGGATTTGGTCCCGCTGCTTATGGTTAGGGTTAGGGTTAGGATTAGGTTCACATTTAGGGTTCCAATTCATGTACCTGACATTTGGAGTGTGGGTATGATTTTTAGGTTTAGGGTTCTTCTTTTCATAAGGGTCATGTATAGTGCTGAAATAGAGGTACCTGAGAATGACTTAGTGTTTGGGTAGGATTAGGGTTAGGGTTACGTTAGGGTCAGGGTGATAGATAGCAGGGAAATTGAAATGACTGTGTCTTCCAGTGTGGTTTGGAAAGTTAGTATCAGCAGAAGTCAATGGTGTATGTTAAGGATTATGTCAAATGTCAAGTACCTGGGTATTGGGATTTGGTCCTCCTACTTAGGGTTAGGGTTAGGGTTAGGATTAGGTTTAGGTTTAGGTTTAGGTTTAGGGTTCCAATTCATGTACCTGACGTTTGGAGTGTGGGTATGATTGTTAGGTTTAAGGTTCTTCTTTTCATAAGGGTCATGGATAGTGCTGAAGTAGAGGTACCTGAGAGTGACTTAGGGTTAAGGTATCATTAGGGTTAGGGTTAGGGTCAAGGTGATAGATAGCATTGAAATTGAAATGGCTGTGTCTTCCAGTGTGTATTGGAAAGTTAGCATTAGTGTAAGTTCATTGGGAGGGTTAGGGATAATATCGAATGTCAGTTACCTGGGTGTTTGGTTTTGGTCCCGCTCTTTAGGGTTAGTGCTAGGGTTAGGATTTGGTTTCGATTTAGGGTTCCAATTCATGTACCTGATATTTGGAGTATGGTTATGATTGTTAGGGTTAGGGTTCTTCTTTTCCCATGTGTCCTGGATAGTTCTGAAATAGAGGTACCTGAGAATGACTTAGGGGTAGGGTAGGGTTAGGGTTAGGGTTAGGGTTAGGGTCAGGGTGATAGATAGGATTGACATTGAAATGCCTGTGTCTTCCAGTGTGGGTTGGAAAGTTAGTATTAGTGTAAGTTCATGGGGAGTGTTAGGGATAATGTCAAATGTCAGGTACCTGGATATTGGGATTTGATTCTGTTGCTTAGGTTTAGGGTTAGGGTTCGGATTAGGTTTAGGTTTAAGGTTCCATTTCATGTATCTGACATTTGGAGCGACATTCCCCAGCCTTCCCTTCCCTTTCTTTCTCTCTCTCTGCAATGTCTCACTGAGTTTCCCAGGCTGGGCCTGAATTTGTGGGTGACATGAAATTTGCACTGTGTGCCCTGGGAAGGTGAGAACTAATCTGAAAGGGCGCAGGCAGCATTGGTTGGTGAAAGCCAGGAATGGATGGAGGAGCGAGCCCTCTTGTTAACTCTGGGTGGGGGAGTGTGAAGACCAGTCTCTTTCCTTAGTCCAGTTTCATGCTATGGATTTCTAACCCCCATGCTAGTTCCCTCTGCCCCCTCATGGGGTTGTGGAAACAGTGACAGAGGAGAAAATTCTGTTCTTGGCCTAAAATGGGAGAAATGGGAGGTTGTTCACAGTTGCAGACAGACGTGCTTTTTGGCCCAGGAGGGAAGTGGGGAAGAGGGAGGGAACAGGGCCTTGCTGGGGGGTGACTGAAGTAGGAGAAAAGGAAGTGTGTGTGGGGGTTGGTGGGGGTGGCATTGGTGGGCTTAAGGAGGGGAGAAGTTGTCATGTCTTTTCTGAAAATGGGGTGGAAGTTTTTTGCGAATCTTGGTGGAGCCCCTCTTCCAGTTTCTTCGGTTCATTGTCATGGCAACCATCAACTGTCATGGCACCGAGGGGCAAGCCTTGTGGTGTCCAGCAGGTAGGGGATTCTGAGGGAGGGCAGGGTTGGTTGTCTGGTGGTCATGCTTGTGCCCATCTTTGATCCAACCATTTTCAGTCAACCTTCCCGAACAGGGAAACAGTGGCTCCCATCCTTAGAGATGAACAAACAGGATTAGGGCAGATTAGAAATATGGCTAGGTCCTAGAAGCAGGACAATACTGAGGTGGCTGGGGTGACAGTGATTCCTGGAACACTCTGGCTGTGCATGAGTGCATGCATTCATCTGTCATCTATCAGTGTAGCCAGTGACCTGGGAGCACTCTCTACCTTCTGCTCAAAGTTGCCATGAACCTAAAGCCATTCCAGAAAAATAAATGTGTTTCTAAAGAAAGAAAGGAAGGGAGGATGAGAGGGAGAGAGAGAGGAGAGAGAAAGAGACCCTTTTGGGGCCATAGGAGAACCTTGCTCAGTCTAGCATGTGTGCTAATGTGGCAGAGATGTGTTTTCACCCTGTTGCATTCACAGATAGCAGACACACATAGGAGAATGTTCAGTGTGACTGAGTGTGGTCGGCCAAGCAGGGTGGTGGTGTGACAAGGGCCGGGTATTCACTTGAAAGACAGGCCCAGGAGGAGGTGTCTGGGCTGCTGTTCCACTGCCACCCCCAGCACAGAGGAGGTGAGCCACTCCTAGTGCCCAGGAGGAGGCTTCTGGACCGATGTACCACCCCACCCCCAGTGTAGAGGAGGTGAGCCACTCCTATCACCCAGGAGGAGGCTTCCAGGCTGCTGTACCTCCATCACTCCCAGCACAGAAGAAGTGAGCCACTTCCAGCACCCAGGAGGAGGCTTCTGGGCCAGGCAAGCTCCAACTGAGACAAGGACTACTGCAGGGAGAATAATGTGGAGGCAGGGCAGAGGGGACACATAATAAACATCTTTTTGTGTGTGCAAAAGGAACAATAGCATTTAAACTCTATGTCTCTGTACACAACTTAGTACCAAATTCTTGCCGTGATCTTTAAGAATCATTCATGAAATAATCCTGTTTCTCAGGAAGGCTATAGTCTCCTAAAAGGTCAGGGCAGTGACATTATCAGTACAGTGCTTTATATCAAACGACAATTGTTCCTCATGTGCCACAGACTTTTCTGGGAACTTTCTGTGTGTGTGTGTGTGTGTATGTTTTTTCAGGTAGTGTGGACTGAATCCAGGAACACGCTGCCACTGAGCTATATACCCAGACCTTTTTTACTTTTTATTTTGAGACAGTCTCAGAGTCACTAAGTCATGAAGTTGTAGGGGCTGGGCTTGAACTTGCAATCCTCCTGCCTCAGTCTTCCAAGTGCTGGAATTACAGGCACACGCCATCATAACTGGATTTTGCTTCCCATTTATTAAGTCATTTAAAACAGCCTAAATGCCTATCAATGAATGAATAAAGAAAGAAAATTTGCTATGTTAAGTCATTTAATGTTCCCCTAAGCCTTGTAAGCTACCTCACTTTTATTGCTCCTATTTTACAGGTAAGGGAACCAATCTCATCCCAGTTAATACTGTTAATACATTTTCTATGCTCTTTGAGCTGCATTATGTATTGTTTCTGAAGACCATCAAAAATAAGTAGCATTCTCACAACTCTACACATTTAATAGCATTTAATACTCATCTATTTATTTACGAATGGGGTTGCTGTGGTGTCAGTCTTGAACACCAGATATCTAAAATTTTACTGTTACCAGATGACTGTTTTTACAGGATACCAACTAATACCAAGTTGTTACAAAATAGTCCTGCTGATGTGTTACCAGTGTCATTTGGCACATATGCTGAGTGTGTAGTGAAAGGGAATATTTTCTTTCTTAGGTTAGTGTTAGAGAAGATGATGAGGAAGAGCCTGATGAGGACGATTATGACATTGTCTTTACAAAAGATGAGGAAGAGATGAGTGAGGAAGATGAGCAGGAAATTGATGCAGTTGAGCGCCTGAGAAGTGAAGTGGGAGAAATATTTGAAACAGATCTGAATAATTTACAAATGATACATGTTATGACTTTTCCTTCATTTTTCATAATTCAAAATGTAACATTTGAGCATGAAACCAAGGCAAACTGGCTAATGCCTTATTTCAAGATTACATTTCAAAAGAAGCACATATTTTAGGCCTCTGTTTCCTTTGTCAGTACCACTTAATAATGAAAACCATTCCATAAATCAAGAGCAACTGTGAGCCCTCACAGGGTCAGAGGAGGGTTAGCTGCCAGCACTTAGCCACTTGGAGGCTGGAAAAGACCTGTTTGTTACACTGAAGTGGTCACCAGAAGTGTCTATGTGTTGTGCATGAATGACTTTTTTCCCACCAGATATATTAGGTTCTATGATTTTTCTCATTAGTAAGAATTTGAGAAGTTTTTGATACCAATAATTTCTGTACATGGAGCTCAGAAAATCCACATGGTACAATATACATTGAATATGAAACTGGTGGGTGCGTGAGTTTGTTTGAGACATGTGATGCAGTATCAGCACACCTTGCCCAGAAAATGCTTG